>VJMH01007060.1:0-38382 GCA_009835185.1 Aphanomyces stellatus
GTCGTCGTTGGCATGGTTGTGGATGTTGCCTCCCCAGAAGAAGGAAATCCAAGAATTGAAGGCGCGTGGCGGCAAGAGCAAGGTGGCAGGTGTCATCTTTGTCACGTTGTTGGTGCTCTGCATTACGTTTTCAGTCTCGACGAGCATCATGTCGATCTACCCGTCGACCAAGTGCTACCGCATTGCCGGCGGCAACGGTGTCTTGGACCCCAAGACGGGCAAGTGCCCCCAATAGAGGAAATTTAGAGTGTCTTGTTAATCAGAGTGTGTATATTGCTACGAACGTTAATCGATTACACTGTACAAACCATTTGGGAATTAACAACTGAACTGACGTCAGCCTTCGCTGAGTTTGGCGGTGGGTGTATGTTTGTAGGAGTTCATGTAGCAATTTTGTTGCCGTCGAGCCAAAGAAATGGAATGTTTGAAAGCATAGTGTCGATTGTACCACTCAGATGCGGCCCAGTACGACACATAAACATGACCGTGGAAGTATCAAAGTAGTTTGGACTTTGTTGTGCAGTCATTCTTACAAATTCAGAGACACGTGTAACTGAAAATCTAACTCATTTTGCTCCATGGATTGTGTGATACGATGAAACCTCTTGTTGTACGTCGAAATATTTGCTCTTCAGCAACGAGGCTGTACTTTCACAGGTAGACGAAAACCGAAGGCAGCTTGTTTTGAGTTATTGTATATTTTGACTCTGACTCTAGCTTGCAACCAACGAAAACGGCCACACGCGTCGCCTAGTTGATGCCTTCCTCGACCGCACACTGCCTCAAGTCCAAATCCATGAATAAATCCTCGGGATGTCCTTTCGAATGTTTCGAAACTGCTTCCAAGTCCCAACGAAAGCCAGAAGTCCAATCTTGTACTCGCAACGTCCACGCAATTCTGCGCATGTCTTCGTCACCGACACATAAAACACCACGACTTGACGACTTCGCGTCCCCTCAATTCCTTCCACCTCCATGTGACCTACTGTGGTATGTCTGAATCATCTTAACAAACGTTTCTGATTGGCTGGCGGCTGGCTCAGGTCCCAAAAGTGTGGCGCGCCGCTGAGAGATTGAAGTTGACTCCACGCCTTCCACGTCAAGAAAGGGTCCTTCGCCTTGGCCCCTTGATGTCATCGTCGACGAGACGGTCGATGAACCGCCCCAAGAACTCATTTTTGAATTGGCCATGGCATCCAACAACACCCTCCAATTGCATGAGCGGCTCTCCACATTGCATTCGAACAGCTCTGACAAGCAAGAAGAGGTCATCGATGACACCTACAAGCGCATCGACGACCTTGAAAGCGGCGACAACGACGGTGCTTTGGTCGAAGGTGGCGCCCTCGACCTCTTTTCCCGCGAAGCTCTTGGTTTCTTCATGCAATACGCAGCCATTGGGGTCATCTACGGCATGATCCCCGCCCTCAAGTACCCCGTCTTCAACGTCTACCTCAACTTGGAAGGCTACCAAACGGCCTCGTACGGCGTCTTGGTCTGGCTGGGCTGGTCGTTCAAGGTCGTCTTTGGCATGATCTCGGATTGTTTTCCCATCTTTGGCTACCGCCGCAAGTCGTGGATGTTGGTCGGGTGGTCCATCACATTGGTGTGTTTGGCTATTATGTCGTTCAAATCGTTTGGTGAACCCTTTTGCAATCGCGAAAAGACCGACTACTGCGACAAGCCGTTGGAAAAGGTGCCCAAAGAGGAACTCCAGTACTTCAACTTTGACGCGCCCAACAACGGCACTCTCTTTATCCTCCTCTCCATGTTTGTGTCGTTTGGCTACGTCTTGTCGGACTGCGCCGCTGATGCCATGCTGGTGCAGTACGCTCAACGCGAACCCGTGGCCATCCGTGGCCGCACGCAGACCTCCATCTACATTGTCCGTACCATCACTGGCATCTTTTCGTACTTGGTCACCGCGTTTGGTTTGAACGGTCCCAACTACAATGGCTCGTTTACATTTTCGATGTCGCCCAACGTGCCGTACATGGTCTGCCTCGCCACAAGTGTACTCGTGTGCATCTCGACCATCCTTTTCGTTGTTGAAAAGAAGACTGAAGGGGCGGGCTTCCACAAATGGGTCACGACATTCTGGAGCCTCCTCCAAGAACGCGTCATGTGGCAAGTAGCGTCGTTCAAGTTTATCAGCACGTGCTTCCAAGGCATTGACACGACCGCTGGCAACCCCATGGCCACCTACTGGGCCAAGGTCGAAACCCTCAACGACTCGCTCTCGAATGTGTTTGGCAACATAATCTATGCCACCATCTTGGCTGTCGTCGCTCGCTGGGGGCTCAACTGGAATTGGCGCTGGACCATCGCCCTCGGCACGGTCGGTGTCGTTGTCATCGATAGCTTTGTCAACTTTTTGACGATCTGGGATGTTGTCCGCAACCAATGGTTCTACACTGGCGTTGCCCTTGCCAACAACATCCCCGATGGAGTCCGCTTTATTGTGGCGACGTTCTGCGCCGTTGAAATTGCCGAGCCTGGCACTGAAGGCGCCACGTATGGGTTGATTTCGACTGTCACCAACCTCAGCAGCCCCTTTGCGTCCATGCTCTACAAGTACATCGACTCGTTCTTCAAAGTCTCCCAGAACGACATCAAGAGCGACACGAACGAAGTGCGCTGGGACGTCACGTATGTCTACTTGATCTCGTACGCGTGCAAGCTGTCGTCGTTGGCATGGTTGTGGATGTTGCCTCCCCAGAAGAAGGAAATCCAAGAATTGAAGGCGCGTGGCGGCAAGAGCAAGGTGGCAGGTGTCATCTTTGTGACATTTTTGGTGCTCTGCATTACGTTTTCAGTCTCGACGAGCATCATGTCGATCTACCCGTCGACCAAGTGCTACCGCATTGCCGGCGGCGACGGTATTTTGGACCCCAAGACAGGAAAATGCCCTTCCAAATAGTATGGTGAATACTGTGCAAACGAGAGTATATGAATATTCATGTTGCATCCTCTGTATTTTCCTCGTCATCGCTGCAAATATATCCACCAACTAGCCCCCACGAGTACGGCAAGCCTTGACGCAATAAATATTGCCGCATGTATTGTCCTTTCGATTTGGGGTTGCAGCTCACTTCGTTTCCTATTTTCCATTGTTTGATTGGCTAAGCAACCTTTTTCTATAGAATTAGCATGTCCGTCCAATTTCGGACCCAAATTAAACTGCCAGCACATCTGTCACCGATTGCCCACCAGGCCATACCAGAATTCCAAATTATTGGATTTCTCAGCTTGCGATGCCTCCATCATACTCGGTGTTCCCAAAATTCAACCAGAACTTTCACATTCTTGGCTCCCGCATGAAAATGAGGCAGCGTTCAACAAGAGCAGTCAGTTCCCGTCAGTGTTTCCAAAACTTCAACCAAAAACTTAATGAGTTCAATACGAGGTCCGAGATACCCCGTCCTACATCCATCTTATACACCAAACGGCGATGCACTTTATTCCGTCGTCCCACGTATCAATCGCGCAATCCGCACAAATAACCAAAACAGTATTTTGTTAAAACCCCTGAAAGCACGCGTCGTAGCCTGGCATTTTGTTGTCTAGCGGGGCACCGTCTGTGCGTTCCCAGACGTGGGGCACCGCCACGGGCGCCACTTCTACCTCACCAGCCTCGTTGTCCACGTGGCAGCGTGGCCGCAGTCGGGCCATCCACTCAGCATCGTCGTCCCAGTCGAGTGGCATGGCACTGGCGGGGCGCTCGCCAGGCCCGACGGGGCCTTGGCGCACGTCAAAGTCCCAGAACGCAACCATGAACGTCACGCGACGTTGGGGCGCCGCCGCCGTCTGGGACTCGGGTGGCGCTCCGCGACCAGGCACGACCCCATGCAGCGTCTTGCCATTGAACACGACAAATCGGTTCGCGTTGGCGTGGACAAGCCAGCCGTGGCGGCCCAATTTCGGGAACCCAAACTTTTGGTCGGTCACGACAGTCGGGCCGCCGCACGGGGCCTCCAAAAACATGACTGTCGAAACGATGGGGTTGCGGACGCCACCGCGGCCTTCGTCGGCGCTGTCAAAGTGGAACTGATGGCCAGACGAGTGCGGGCGGCAATGGGTCCACCACTCGGCAAAGGTCGCGCGCTTCACGGCAGGAAACCGCGCGAGAGCGAGCTGCCGAAGGTAGTGGATGACGTCGTCGAGGCCGGTCGCGGGTGGTTGGGAGAGGTCGTGCACGTAGCTAAAGTAGGGTGACGGTGGTTCGACCGAGTATTGGTGGGCCGCCCAAAACGGCGAGTCGGCCGACGAGAACGCATGCTGCATGAACGAGAGCATGGCTGGAGGGAGGGCGTCGTCGGCCGCGCGAACGAATGGCCGCGGCTCCACGGGGTCGGCAACGGCGATGGCGGCGTCGCCCGGCATTGGGTAGCGCAGCACACACGTCGCCAGCCGATGGGTGAAGCCCTTGGCGCGCAAGAGTGTGTCGGCCGCCTCCACTTGGTTGTCTTGGATAAGAAGCAGCGCGTGCTTTTGGGCGGCCAGGAGCTCGTCCTCGGTTTCAGTTGACGGCGGTGGCAATGGCGGCAGCGACTGGGCTGGTGATGCGCTCATGGTGCAATGTCCTCTTTGAGCGGCGGTTGCAAAGACATTGCTCACCAGGGATTGGCTGGGATTTTCTGCCCAATTTCACTGAGCTGACAAAAACATGAAATTTGAACCAATCAGTGCGGTGGATTTGGCCAATATTGACGATTAATATCTATATTAAATAATGATGATGTGTAAATTGAAATTGAATACAGAGGTCTTATAGTGTAGCGGTTATCACGTCTCCTTGACGTGGAGAAGGTCCCCGGTTCAAGTCCGGGTAAGACCATCCTTTTTTCTCCATATCCACCTGGAGGTGTCAATCTTCTTGACCTTTGTCTTGCAGTCTTGCCATGAGGTGTACCCGAGCACACTCATTGCTGAGTTCTTGGGTTCTGATTCAAGGTGTTGGAAGGGTAATGTAACTGTACGTTTCACACGAGGCCGTTACGCAATTCCCTCGCGGCAGCGGCCTCTCTGTTGCACACATGGCGGCGATCAATCGCAAGTCGAATTCATGTTTGGGCATCATGATGCGCTTGCGAGTCGAAGCACTCTCGGACATCAAGCGTGATTTCGAACGGTTTGGCCACGAGGGTTTGAACCTCGATGCGTTTGTCGGAGTACTCCTCGACCGTTTGGCATGGACTGACGAGACGGTTGTGGCACTCGTGTATGAGCTCGTCGAACTCTTCAACCATATTGTCATCAACGTACGATGTACTGCGGACCAATTCGTTTGAACCAGACGACGTAGGGCCAAGGGACGATGGTATGGGAGGACTTTACTACGGCGTTGATCGACGCTGGCATGACGTCGGGCATGGAAGACAATCCGTGGCGGGACATGAAGTACGAGGAGAACGTCTTGTACTTGGACCGAACGAGCCGCCAACCCAAGCACGTGCAGTACATCCCAGAGCTCCGAAAATTATTTGTGTTTGAAGGCTCGCGCCCCGTGTTGCAGGTGGGTTAACAGGGGTGGCGACGTCTTGAGACTCCTAGGTGTACGACCCCGCGGCCATTTTGGCATCAGAAACATCGTCGGAAAGCTTGGATGATCCCAACAATGCCTCGTCTCATTTGCCCATGACCCACGAGATTCATCCGTTGGCGTACATGCCAGGATACCGCCGCGACCAAGACGCCGTCCGATCCGAGCATAGCCCTGTGCAGGTCCGATGACGTCATCTTAGCAGCACGGTCTTCTAAATGTTGACGTTAACCACATCTAGGTGATCAAGTACTTGACCAAATTGGACGTGCTGGCGATATCGGCGGGCGATTTGAAGCTCTCGTTTTGGAACTGCGCCATCATGTTTACGTCTGAGATTCCGTCGCCGATAGCGTTGTTGCCGACGGAGCATCCGATCCGAGTCTTGGAATGGGCACCCGCCGCGTTCAAACTATTTGCCGTGTCCGTAGACAACCTCATCCAAGTGTTTACGGTAGTCTGCCAGTTAGAATTGAGCGATGATGACGTCATCTTCTAGATCACACCCAAAGACAACAAACAGTTTACAATCATGTGCACCGACATTCTGGATTTGCACACCGACATTGTCCAGGACCTGCTCCTCGTCAATGACGAGACGCTCATCTCATGCAGCATGGACTCGCTCATCAAAGTGTGGGACCCCAACACACTCGAGTGCAAGAGCACCCGTGTCGGCCACAAGCGAGGCATCCGAACCCTCTCTCGGCACTCCTCAACTGTGTTTGTCTCTGCTGGTCCGTCGTCGTCTTTATATGTTTTGGGCTGAGTCGAGGGGTAGGGTTTGAAATGGACATGCTTGGGTGGGACGTCTCGGGGCTCAGCATTGCCCCAATCTTTCGACTGTGTGGCCACCTTGCCCCTGTCGTGGCGATGCACATTGCCCAAGGGTTTGACCAAGGCCTGAGCGTCGACGAAGATGGTACCAATATCTAATTGCGAATTCCAAATTCGGACGGCTGCTGACTAGGCTGGTTCAAGTGGTGGAATTTGAAAAACCTGATTTCCGTCGAAGAAAACGACCGCTGCCTCCAAACGTTTCGCTTTGGCAACGAGCAGTACGTCTCGTCGCGGATGACGCGGCACGCATCACGTCTCGTAGGTACCCATGGAAACCCACCTCGTTTACTCTCTTTCACAACGCCGCGACCGTACTCGCGTGTGGGTTTCGTCTCAAATGGATCCAGCGTGTCCGGCTCAAACCGAAAACGATTGCGTCCAACGCAGTCCTCTACAACGACACGTCCTTTACCATTCTCACAACGACCGACAAAGGTAATATCACAGCCCCCCTCGTCAAAATATAATGTGATAGAAATCCAAATCTGGGACGCCATCGATGGCCACCTCTTGCACGTGTACCGCAACGTCAGCCGCACCGACATTACCCATGTTGACTTTGACACGTCGCAGCGCAAATTCATCGTGGTTAACCAAGGGGGCGAAGTGTTTGTGTGCAACGCAGCCACGGGCGCCCTCATCAAAACATTCAATCGCCACTTGAGCCAAGTCAGCTGCCTGCGCTACTGCCAAGAAGACGGATGCGTCCTCACTGCGTCGTGGGATAAATCGCTGCGTGTGTACGACGACCGGTCCGCCAATCCACTCCTCCGGAGCATCTCAGGTTCACTATCTCTGGCTTCTATTCCTCAAATATATCACCACAGATGCCCATGAAAGCGATATCAAGTGTCTGGCCTACTCACATGCGCTGAGTCTAGTCGCAACGGGGAGCAGCGACGGCCATGTCAAAGTTTGGGATTATGTGTATTTCCTCCTTGACCAAGCCCATACCCCATGTGAGGGCGACGGGGAAGTCAACTGCCTCGCTTTCCTGGACCCGTTCCCGTTGCTCGTGGTCGGGCATGAAAGCGGTGCTGTCCACATGTATTCGGTTCGGCCCCACACACAGCATCAGCCACTCTTTACGTTTCACAGGTACGACTGGCGGCTGCAATATTGAATCCAACAAATGAGTGGCTGGAATTGAATCCAACATGTGACTAGCCTCTCGCCGCTCTGTGTGATCGAATCTTTTTACGACGAAACGGGCGGTGACGAGCTACTCGACGGCATTTCACGCGGCCAGCATTTGCTCTTTGCGGGCGACCACGCGGGTTTGCTGCATTGTTGGAACCTCAATCGCGTAAACATGTCTCGACGAGTTCTTTGATCACGTGATCAGGTCCTCGACGAGGTCGACATCCACGCCGTGCCCGAAGACCAACTGCCCATCAATAACGAATCATACAACCCTCGGCGGCGCATTCTTCGCGAAGGAAAAAACTCAAGTCGTGTCGACGCGACGCGGCCCCACGGTATGGTTGTCCGGAAATGAATGCCTCGAAACTGACAAGACACGACAACACCAGAGCGACAAGCCAGCCACCTAGGCTCTGACAACCAAGCAAGCCACGGGGTGCCCGAGTCGGCGCTGGAGCTCGTGGTCGAGTGGAAGGCTCATACGATGGGCATTCGCCACCTCTGTTTCGTCGAGGATCCGCGGTGCATCTTTACGTGTTCGTACGACAAAAGCACCAAAGTGTGGTCGTACACTGGCGACTGTCTTGGCATCCTCTGTGGCGACAAGGACACGTTCTGGCACTTGGCAGTCGACACGGAAGGCGTCTCGGCCCGCAAAACCGCCTTTGCCACGACCCTGTGGGAGACCTTAAAGGCCCAAAAAGAAGCACAAGCAACCGCAACCCCAAACAAACCGCTGAAAAAAGCCAGCAGCAGCCGCATGAAATCGTTGGCTAAACAAACCAGTATGCCAGCACTCGACACCCAACGCAGCATGGTCTTGCCGTCCGAGAAAGATCGTCTCTTTGGACAGCTGCGCGGCGAAACGACGTGGAAAAAACCAGACATTCAGATCGCGCGGGTATGTCGACACTTGGTACGCAACATGTGGACGTCGGACCTAGGAGCAAGCGTGGGAGATCGAAGCGGCAAAATACAAAACCCGAATGGAGAAAATTTTCAACGTCAAGCACGCAAACGAGGCAGCGGCGCCGCCGTCCTCGATTGTGTTGGATGTGCGAGAGAGAGACCTGCCTGTGGAAGGATTGACATGGGTGTAGAGATTGGACGACGCAGGCGAGCCCAAGTCTGCGCTCACGACGCTGCCGCAGTTGAATTCGATGCAACGTTCCCAAGCGCCTTACGACGACAAGGACAACTGGAAGATTGACAGTTTAAACCGTCAAAAGATGATCTACAACCATTTGTATACGGAAACGTGTCGCACGGCCAAGTCTGGCAACAACGAAAACGAACAGTCATAACGATGAGGTGTGTAGGCAATTGCAAGGGAAACGACAGCCGAAATTGTTGCTCGAGACGATTGACACGACCCCGTCGGCCTTTTTGTTGGCCAAATTCGGCCCCGAACCGACCAAGAAACCCACGCACAAGCCAGTGCCTCGACAACGAAACGTACGAGAGAAACCATCCAAACTCCAAGTGTCGAAATCGTTGCCAGCCTGTACGAATGTTGCTCGGTCGACATCTCATGTGCGTAGTGCACAAGGGCCCGCGAAAAGAACTCAGCGTCCCGAAACATTTGCCCGAGCTGCCCAAGAACCAACACGTGGACCAAATCGAGACCATCATTCAGGATGTACGCTGCCTCGACGACACGGACGGCTGACGTGGCTTGGACATAGGCTTCGACATTCAAACACGCACCGATCTGTGTTCCATCCATTGAAACAGCCCAACGACCGCTCCACGCAACGCCCTCGATGCTTCGATATGAGAAGCTGATCGAGGAACCCGACGAAAACGAGTCGGCAACCCCCGAGACGCCCCATGTGTTTAAGCCACCGCGCGTTCTCAAGAAGCGGGGAAGTGAATCCACGCGACATATTGACATGCAAATGCGACACAAGGCACCAGCAATTACGATCGACAAGCAAGCGAATGCGGGTCCCGAGACCACCAAAGAGCAAGTCGCGGCCGATCAGACACTGTTGTTGCAAAAGACGTTTGGTATGACTGATATGATCCACGACAGAAATTTTGTGTGAACAAGTATTTCAGGACCGTATTCGAAAGAAAGCGTGCTGGAAGTGTGCAAATTGTTCCTCGACATCGACACGAACCGCAGCGGGTCGATTGAAACGAAGGAATTCGTCGACATATTGGTCAAGTCCCAAGGCGAAGAAATGAAGGACGCGATGGAAGCGTAGGTGCATTCTCGTCTTCATTTGTGAAAGTCATTGCCTAGACTCTTCCACCGCATGGACCACGACGGGAATGGCCTCTTGGACATGGCCGAGATGCTCAAGGTCGGCCAATGTGTCGAGTAACATTAACATTTGTAGGCGGTCTTCCCCAAAGCTAACGCGCGTGTGCGAGAAGACATGATTTCGTACTCAATCTTGGCACTCAATGCCGCCATCGCAGCCAAACCCAAGAAAGATTTGTCCCAAGAAGCCATCGACGACCTCACGCAGCTATTCCGAGTACAACAACTCAAACCGTACCCCTTGATGTCTGCACGATGGTGTAGATTTTCGACAAGGACAACAGCGGGTCCATCGAACCCGACGAACTTCTCCAAGGCCTGCGCGCCAATGAGTCTTTCTACGCCGGACGCCACGAATACGGCGCAAACAACAACGTCGGCCGCGTCACCGTCGAAGACGTCGAGCGGCTCTTCCGCCAGTACGACACAAACGCCAACGCGAGCTTGGAGCTGCCCGAATTCATCGAGCTTCTCCGCGACTACTTTGACTAATGTTATACACGGATAGCTATAGCAATCATGACTCTATGTTGTCGAGATCTATGTTGGCGAGACTTTTTCAAGCAGTTTTGTTATCTATACACATAAAGTTGAAAGTTTGCAGCAAGGTCTTATAGTGTAGCGGTTATCACGTCTCCTTGACGTGGAGAAGGTCCCCGGTTCAAGTCCGGGTAAGACCATACTTTTTCCCATTGAGCCTTGTTTCCATAACGAGATTCATGGCATCTGAGTGAGCTCTTCATATTTTCGTTAATGATGTTTGCTCCCTCGTCATATATTGATACAGTCACCACGGCTCGACTTGAAAGAATGACTTGTCATTAAATGAGTAAACCTTCGACCTCTATTTCAGTAAGATGTCCCAAAACAACAATTCGAGATTCATAACCTTCATCACTGATTGGCCCAACAACATGGAAAGACTTGGGCATGTTATCAAGACTTACTTTTGTTGATGTCAGGACAATCCTCACTATGGCAAGGACTAAACTGCTCACGCTCGCTTTTAAGGTACTCCGGAGTACATTCCTGCAATTTCTGTTTTTACATAAGTTATTTTGATATTTTCCAGAGTGTATTTTATAGCCGTATTGGTATGCAAAGGGGTCAGTACTTGGGGGAAAGGGAGTCCGTCTCAAGACAAAAAGAGAGAGAAAGGGGGGAATCTGCACGCACGAGACGTCCAGGTTCGAGAAGTGACTGAAGATTGTCCACAAACACGAAGTGGGCGGTTCCAGCGAAACGACAGGGGGCATACAGGGGGCTCTTGTTCGACTCGATTAGCGGCGGCAAAGAGGGAACGCGACAGTTGTGTGCTTTGGCGTCAACTTTGGCGTCAACTCAGAGGTGTGCTTGGTCTCCCACGAGCAGGTCGGGTCTTCTGCCGACTTGGGTTAAGGGCGATGTGGGTATCGGTCGGCGCGCGGTGACGACAGAGAGGGTGGATTGGTGGCAGGTCCAGCAGACCTCAACAACTTCTTGGCGATAGTCAACATCGGGCTCGCATGATAGCAATCACGTCGCGATGCTGAAGGCATTCACGTGCAAAGCGGAAATTGTTAACTGACTCATCAATCTCTCTAGTCTCTTCCCCCTATGGAGCTACAATATGTGGCCCACTTCCTTGCGAGGCGAGGGTAATGTCTTCTTCTCCGTGTTACCAAGGCAATGTCATCGCAGAGGTGCTACATGGTTGTCACCCCTTGCACTTGCTCTTTGTATGGCGGCGGTGTCAACGTAGCCATCAATCGCTTCAAAAGACGGTGTCGTCGAGGATGTCGACGGGAAGTCACCCACTTGCGACCCACCAAACGCACGCGCATTGGCCGACATCGTCCAACTTCAACTTCCCGACAACGAAATAAGCACCGCACGTACGAACGGCACCACAGGCGTAAAACCGCACCCACTTGTCGTTCTTGGTGCTTGGGCAGCGCCGACCGCACCAACATACCAGTTGACCCGTTCACATATGGCTATAAAATTTATTATATGTTATACTGGTTTTTTGTATCAAAATATGTTATCCTTCCTCCATTTCAAAATACTGGTTACAAAAATTTCGAGTAAATAGAAAATATGAAAATACTTGTGATACGCAAGATCATTGGCTCCATTTTAAGCCTATTTAGGCTCTATTTGGCCGATATATGCGTGAGAAAAGTTCCTAGGAGTAAAGTGTAACCATTATTTTGAAATGGAAGAAGTATATTCTATCTAAGCAATATATCCGAGGATTTGTCAGCCATTTCATGCGGGGACTTATCGTGTGCATCACAGAATCCGTAACTGACAACAGAGAACACCGATCGCTGCGATCTGCGCGCGGTTCAAGTTGCCGTCCAGACGCACGACGACAGATCCGACATTTTCCATTTCTGAGGCCACATGGCAGACAATTTTATCAACGTTTTATGCCTTCCTTCGCTCGTTGCGTCCATCACAGCCTTTCAAGACGGGCTCGATTCAGCCCTTTTGCCGCTCCTTCAACTCTCACCCCCAGAGGCCCCCGCAGCCATTGATGAGATCTTCCGCCCTTGGCTTGCCCGCCATGGCACATCACGTCTCACTTCCATCACGTCCCCACGGATACTGTCCCTCTTGCTCACCTATGCTGCCTACACTGACAACCCAGGCATCGTCGCTCACGTCCACTCGCGCCAGCTACCCCTGCGCCCCTCCCTCCCATGTTGCAATGCATGGTGGCCACCAATGGTCCCCCACCAGTCGGATGCTCCATGGCAGCCGCCCATCCAACTCATGCAGCCCGACAAGGATGACCCAGCCAAGCAGCTGTTTGCGGCCGCGGCAACCTATGGCTCGATCCGACTGGTGCAATGGCTCGCGACCTATTTTTCCCGAGCCCTCACGTGGACAGGACTGAATCAAGCAATCTATGCAGGGCACTTGGCCGTGGTCGAGTTTGTAGCTTCGCACCACCCCGACGCCATCACAGCCAACGTCTTGGACACGGCATTGTTTTATGGCCACGACGACATTGTCAACTTTGTCCAGACTGTGCGGCCTGGCTTATTCGACGAGACTGGCAGCGCGTACACTCCAAAATCATTTATCTTTCGTCCAGAATTGGGCTATTGGACGTTGCCAACGGGCAAAAGAATCTAACGAACCACCACGCGTCACCACCTTGTACTACTATACAAGGTGGTTAAATCGCAATAACTATTGTTTGAGTTGATTTGTCAAGGAGACATGACGTGGAAGCGTCGATCGTTGCTGGATTTTGTGGACACGATTGGCACAACACACGAACGTGGCACAGGTACAAGTACGGATGTACAATGCACGAAAAACTCGACGATTTACAAAGCCCATTTTTGATCGCTTGCGATGCTCGACTGCAAGACAATCTCGTGAGTGATATACATTGGTTACCATAGGTTAATGGTATTACCATGGGATATGGGCCTTTGCGACTTGGCCAGATCACGTCCCCGCGGATTCCTCTCCTGCTCTTATTCGCCGTGTAGTCGGACAATCCAGCCATCGTCGCCCACATCCATTCGCGTATGCACTCCACCTTTCTACCGTGCACGCCATGGTGGCCTGCCACCGTTCTCCATTTTGAGCCACCCTACGTGACAGCCTCCGAGGTGACAATTCGAGCCCAGTTGTTCATATCCGCGGCGGGATTCGACTCGATTCGACTGGTATACTGGCTCGCGACCCCTCTCCCCCAAGCCCTCACGTGGACAGGACTAATTCAAGCAACGTATAGTGCACATGACCTCGGTGGAGTTTGTAGCCGCGCATCTCACATTAGCCATCACAGCCAACGGGGCTTGTGGCCACGACCACCAAGTCGAATTTGTCACGACTATGCTTGGCTTCAGCGGCATCATGGCCGAAGTCGTCCCGAATTCGGTTGGTCGTGATGGAGATGGTCGTTGATCGGCTGAAGTACAACTGGCGACTTTATGGAGGGGTCGATTGATCTGGGCATATCGGTTCTCTAAAGAGAAAACAGGAGGCGAGGCAAGCAAAGTACTAGTATCGGCGTGATGGTCCGACGACAGCATAACCCGCACTGACATACGTCTCATGCATACGTTAGGTTGTTGTTTTCCCTTTCATCATACCTGATTCAGGACGGACGGCTCTCATCTATTTCCATCGAAGTGTGTGTGCAATCACACATGTCCTCGGCGGATATAAAACCACTTCCTCCGCTCGGGGATTAGACATATGCTGTCGTGGTTGGGGGAGATCAAACCCGTCCGCAGGTAGGACCAGATTGGTGGTTATTGTAGTTATTGCGCGACGGTCCAATGTCTCATTCCTTCAAATGCCTCAACTTGAGTTGGTTGGTGGTTTCGATGTTGCCATGACATGGTGCAGCACACATTGAAGACAATCGAAACATACGCAAGCCAGTGTTGGTCGAAACGATGGACGGCCAGTACAGTCATTTGCTTAGCCGAATTCCCAATTGAACTCCTTGGCAATCTGTCGGTTCTTATTTATGTCAAACTGCCGCCACTACTTCGCCGACAATGCCGTCGGAGGTAGGCTAACATGGTCTTGTCTAGCTTTTGGGCAGCGTACGCAATCGCCAAAACGAACCCCTCGGATCGATTCTCGTTGAGCCATTGGACGACCGCGAGATGGCCATTTCGGGCGGCCAAGTCCATGGCGAGGGTCGTACAACCTTCCAGTCGATTCACATGCAGCCACTGCACAACCTGCAAGTGCCCCCCTCCTGCTGCTTGGTCCACGGTCTCGGTTGAAAAGGCATGTGGATGGTGGGTGTGTAAATACATCACAACTTCGAAATGACCGTTTTTGGCAGCTCCAACCGAGGCGGCAACCGTGCACCCCTCGTTGCAATGGGTGGTCAAAAAGACAACGATTGCCAGATGGCCATTGGTTGCTGCACCATCGACGGCGGAGGTCGTACAACCCTCTTGTCGGTGCTGGTGCAAATATTCAACGACGGCCAGATGGCCATTGGTGGCTGCATTGTCCATGGCTTTGGTCGTGCAACCTTCTGAACGATGGTTGGTCAAAAACTCCACCACGGCCTTATGGCCTTGAGCTGCCGCGTGGTTGAGAGCCTCGGTCGTACAAGGGTACCCGTGGTCGTACAAAAATGTCACCATGTCCAAATGTCCCCTCTTCGCCGCGACTGTCATGAAAACTGCATCTGTGTTGGGCAATTGGCGGTCCAAAAGCTCGGCAAACGCCACTAAATTGTCGGCTGCCGCGACTCGCATGAGCAATTGACACGAGATTGTCGTGAGGCCGTGAATGCAGTGGGCAAACAGCTCTGTGGACATCCCATCGGTCATTCGAAACGCCAGACTTGGCACGAGGTCGGTATCGTGGTCCACGAGTAGCGTGGGCTGCCGCGCCAAGAGGTATCGAATCGGGCCTTCGCCCCCCTTTTGAACATCAAGCAGACTAGTCAAGACATGGATGCTAGCCAAGTGGGGCTGGCGAGCGAGAAACGAATCGGCAATGTGCACATGCCCCTCCGCCATCGCCTCAATCAATACGTCTTCCGAGTCGATCATGCTGGGATGGCGCTCGCCAAGGCAGTCCAGCACGCCCAGGTGGCCGCGTCGGGCGGCGGTGCTAGCTGCCTTCCATGTAAAGCTCTCGGGGATATGGGTGTCGAGCCACCGAACGACGTGAACCGAGCCGGCGTCGCAAGCTTGCGTCATCGTCATCGCCACGGCCTTGTTCGTTTTGACGCAGAACCGTCCTTCCTGGAGCGAGAGACGCGTGTGCTTTTGTGCATGAACATGGGCAAGCATGGCAACGTTGTCCGTGGCCAAGGCATGCTCAAGCATGCAAGACAAGATGCGGGGGTGCGTGATGTCATGCAAGCGAGCAGCAGAGGTAGCGTACCACGGCGTCAAGACGGCCGCGATCTGTTGCAGCCAGTCGGGATGCGGCAACTCGGGACAGTTGACCAATGGAAGGAAGACGTGGTGAACGCCAGGCTGAAACGCGAGGATTGACGAGAACAGGTCCGAGTCTACGAGGACTCGACCAGACGCTTGCATTTCATTTCTGGCTTTCATGCTACATTATCCGGAACTGTATCCGGTTCAAAGTTGCCTCCTCCTGGCTGTCGTGGCATCATTTCCTTTGTCACCAAATTGTGTGGCATGACACATCCGGACTTTGGCATCGATATGTGCGAAGTGAATGCAACTTGGCGCTGGTTGACCAACCTTGCACGTTTGCACCCTCGCATCTGATTCCAACGTCGCTGTCCCAATAACGGCAATTATGGGCACTTCGGCCATCCAGATTGGTAGATTTGTTGCCTTTGAGCCAATATCTCGTCGCGTGAAGGACCTTTCATGGGCGACAAACTGGCTGATCGTATCCTGTCACGACCAAGATGGTGTCAAAACACGGCAGCACACCACGCCAAGCGAACGTCACCGACACGACGTGCATACATTGCAACACACGGAAGAGACAGCGATCCGACCACCTTACCCACCACCGCAGCCACCGATCCTCCTCAATCCCAGCCCTTCCTCCTCAATCCTCCTCCACTCACGACATCGCCCCAAGGGCAGTCCTAAGTAGTAAATAAGGGTTTATCCTAACGCATTGTTCTATCTCTCTACATTGGCGGCGCGCGCGCCGTGCACAGGCACGCCCGCACCCGCCGCATCATGTCCATTTCTTCAGCGCACGTCTTGCGCTTGGTTGTGATCTGCTCCATGACAGAGTGGACGCGCGAGTCGTGGAGTTGTTTTTGCTTGTGCATGAGTCCACGCACGTCGTCCACCGAGAGGCCATCGCGTTGGAGAAAGAGGTATCGATCGCGGTTCGAGTACTTGAGCACGGTGCGGGGTTGTGCCTCTTGCTTGTCTTCTTCGTCGACGACCTGCTGGACGCTGATGCTCTCGACTTTGATGGGGTTGCCCCGGAGGCCCACGCCTGGCAGGTTGTCGTCTGGCAACGTACACTCGCCATAGCCCACATGAAACGTGTACTCGGTCGCAAGCTCAAACGTGACCTTTTTGATTTGTCGTGGCCGCTTGCTGCTGCTGGCGTTTCGAAGGCAGCTTCGTGGCACGTGACCATCAAACAAACACGTGAGGTCCTCAGCATACACGTCCTCCATCATCGTCGTCGTCAATCTCGTCGGATGGATGGTGGCCCACTCGAATCTTGTGAAATGGAGGTCGTGTGGGTGTGCTGTGGTGCATCTCTCGCCAATGACAAGTGCGAAACCCAATCCAACGTGGGACATACCTAAATCAAAGAGGAAATGCCTGATTGAAAACAGATTACATGGCCTAAAGAGGCCTCTTGAATCCGTAATCTGCCATGCGAATGGGGATTGTCCCGTTGGCCCATCTTGAGCTCGCCTGTCGCACAGCAGCTGGGTCGTGACATCGCGCTGCCATGGGTGGAAGTATCCACGTCACATCCGAAATAGGCAAAATATAATTGTATTTGCTCGTCGTGTATTCGCTTGTTTTTGTATGCATAGTGATATCAAGTTTAAATTTGGCTATTTATAGTAGTTATTGGCATTGCATCGACCACGGAGCACGGCGTTTAGTTGGGGGCGCCATCCCACAGGCGCGATGCGCTCGCGATACGGCAACAATACCGGCAACCTCCTCACAGACTTGGCAGTGTCGTTCGAAATTCTACCCTTGGTTGCATGACTCGCTGCCAGAGTTTTGAAGCATGGGTGACTGCTCTGTCAGAATTGGAGCGTTTCCCCCACCAATAAAGGCAGGGCGTGATATGTTGGTCCCACATGATCGCATGTGGGGAAGGCGATGCGCTGCCATGGGTGGATATGTGCGAGATTATTGATTGTCTGGAAAAAAGGCTTGATCAACAAGCTTGCCTTGGGCTGTCACTGTCATGAGGCCAGACGACCTGGCAGAAAGTTGTGGCAGAACTTTTTGTTCTTTGCACCCGCGACCACCACGACTGGACTTCCCGAGAACTCCCAAATGATATTCCAAATCTGGATGAGGGAAGGCTGTCGACGAAATCATAGATGTGCCTCCAAATGACAAGTACTGGACTGCACTCCCTTGACTGTGAGTTGTTTTGGACCTCGCTTTGACATTTCCAGCAACAAACAACAACAAATATCTATCCGTCGAAATTGTAATCGTCGCGATCATACAGCGCTCATTATTATTCACCACAAGCAAGTCATACTTCTGTTTGTATTCCATCCCGATGGTGGCCGATATTATTGTGGGCATTATTTCTGCAGAAACGAAATAATTCGATCACTGGTGAAGGGTTTGATTGGCTCGATATGCCTTGTCAAGGGCCAATGAAACTTGAAGACTCAGTGTGGGTTGTTTGCCTTGGGGTTTTGCTGTGTCCAGGTCCAAATGAACAGGACAAGTCCAGTGAATTGTACAAGCAATCTGGATTTCTGGACACCCATAGTAAAATCAAGAGATATGCCTATTGTATAATCAAATCAAGTACAGAATTGTACAAGAGTCTATGGGAGCCCCAAAAAACGCCGTGTGGAATGAGTTCTTTGACAAGGAGATGCCGAGCGCTAAAAGCTTTAAAGTTCAGTGTAAGCTGGTATCTTGGGAAACCAAGTAGGCTTCGCAAACACATTTCATGGGTATTTCTCAGGATCGGCCAACGAGGGCCAATATTTATCAAAATCGGCCATTGCCATATTTGCCAATGAGATGCCGATGGCAGATCGCCAATAAAAATATTTTGGTAAGAGTGGTCGTTGGCCGATTTTGATAAATATTGGCCCTCGTTGGACCCAAGAAGGGTCGACCTTTCATCTTGCGGCACAGACCAATTCGCGAGACCAGCATTCAACTTGTGTGTTTGGTGAATGTATGAGTGATGGTCTTTTGAATGGGCAACCTTGTTGCACTTTCCCTGTGGACGCCCCAACACCAACGGCCGCATCATGAACTCTCATCTTCTCACCGAGCCTTACGAGACGGCCTTGGCTCACTGGCCCGCAACAGGCCAAGTGATTCTGGCCCAACACACAGACACGCATGTTGTCGTCTACCAGGCCTACAACCCAGCCATTGCTGCGGCGTTGGTCCGAGCCAAAAGCTTTCACGCCCCAGAAGTGGCGGCCGCGGGCTTCATCATGACACGAATGACGTGGATCAAGACCAATTTTTTCTGGATGATGTATCGGAGTGCGTGGGCCACGTCGAAAAACCAAGACCGCGTTGTTGCGCTCTACTTGAAGCGGGCGGGGTTTGATGCGTTGGTTGCCGAAGGCGTCCTGAGTTCGTTCGACGACGAGTCGAGTCGAGCGTCGACGATCGACGAGTGGAGGGTGCAGCTGCATCAGTCCAACATTCGGCTGCAATGGGATCCCGACCACCACCCAAATGGCCGCAAGCATGCCACGCGCCGCGCCATTCAAATGGGTGTCCGACGTGACGCGCTGCTGCGGCTGTCACACGACGTGGTCGAGGATATCGTCGACGTCACGGACTATGTCGCTGCCATGCGACGAGGCGACGCGGAAGAGGAACATGAGTGGCTCGCACGGCTAATTGTGCCCATCGAGCGGGAATACACGATCCAATCGACTGAAACGTAGTAGGGGTCGTTGCGATGTTGTCCTAAAATGAACCAAGAGAGCCGGCGTGTTATAACATTGAGATTGGGCCATTCATGACGAAGCTGTTGAACAGCAACATGGGCGTGACGGCCAACATCAATGTTGTCGACAGTCAAAGTCCACGCAGCGTGGATGGGCACAATTACTCCACCGTCAAAAAATATTGCTAGCCCTTTGCTCGGCCAGTTGTCCTTTGCCAGTGGAAACAGCACAACCCCATTCCCGCAGAAACAAGATCACTCCCCTCTAGATCAGGCCGTTTGGACTTGACAAGCTCGGCAATCCTAACATTTGGCTTTGGGGGGGGCGAAGCCATACATTGTAAAGGCCCAGTTTGGATTAGCCTAGCCCACGTGAGGGATTGGTGACCGCGTCTCACATGCTCCATGCGCACTTTCATGGCGGCTGTGTTCATTTACTCCGCATTGGGACTACCATCTCTCGCGTCGTGTACACCAAGAGTCACCTGCAACTGATGCTTTCCTTGCTTTGACGTACTCGATGTACCTTGCCCATAGTATTTCGCCCATGTGGGAATCACTCGGCATGACCACTTTTCGTTTGCGACCAAGCAATTGTTGAATAATTAAATAGAAATTCCTAAACTACCCGACCGGCCCAAGGTCGGTCGTCGATGTGGCGGGCTGGGTCCGCGCCATGCGTTGGATGGCCTCGACTTGTCGGTTGGTTAGAAACATTTTGGCTGTCTTGACCGTCAGCGAGGCAGGCGCCATCGTGTCCATGGCTGGCATGGCGTCGTTTCGTCGTTTGTGTTTCACTCTACTGTTCCCCGACGTGCACGCGGTGCAGAAACGACCAAACTGTGTTTCCACGCCCAAACACGCGGGGCAACACTGGCCATTGCAGGCCAAGCAGCTCTGTTTCGTGGGCGATGGCTTCTTGCAGAGGTCGCAGGCAAGGGCGCGGCGGCGGGCGCGGAACGATTGGACCCATTGTCGAAGGAAGGCCAACATGATGCGACGGACGACAAATGGAAAATGACACTGACGTCAAGGACTCTCTCGGCCATACGGTACGTCGTCACAACGTTGTCTCCGACCCGACACCCAATCAACGGGGTGTCGCCAACTATTTCCTCAATGCTGATTGGCTACACGTGGCCACCTGCCGACGGAAATGTTGACGAGTGTGCTGGCCTTGGTGTTCTTGTTTGCGGTCCATTGGCACTCAAACTGTCTCCTAAACATACCAAGAGCGTGCAAGCTTGGGTTTGTTGGTCTGTCTTGATAAGCACTACTTTGCGAGCGAATATGTCCATCCAACATATCTTGGACATTCACAAGCGACTGCATTGCAATACTGCCCCCGCAGAGTCCCCACGTCATGCGGAAATGGATTGGGACGATTGAGATCATCGTGCGGTTGAATTGTTGTTTCGTTGGCCCAACTTGCCGTTTGGTATATCGCATGTTTTGCCTGCCAATCAGCACGCTGGGACGTGACTGCTGTGGGAGCTGTGCACTCGAGCGACTGACACTCCCAAAGTGCACCAAGAGGAAAAGCCACTGCCGCATTCAAATATTGAATGTGCGTCAAATATATTGTCTGACGTGGGCCGCAGAGGATAATTCACCTCAATGGAAACAATGGTCAAGTCAGTTTATCTGGTTTGTTTTATACCGTGCCTTGAATAGACAGGACCCAACTTTGGGGCACTTGGCCAAACTCACAACATCGCCAAGCCCTGCAAGCGTCCAGCAACGTCCGGGACTTAGTGTTGGAGCAATCGTTCAAATGCCTTCTTGTTGGGATTGTGCGCAACTACAGCCGTGGGTCCGAGAAGGTGCAATCACGAGACTGCAGGTCGGATTGCCAAATCGACCTCGAACAATGTCGATCCCGCAGCGCGCTTAAGAACACCGAACGGATTGATTTCATGTCGTTTGGCCATCAAGTCAAATTTCGCGAAACGACGTTGTACCACTGTGTGACATGCTGTCTCTCCGTGCCATGACACGATTATTCGCCCAAAGTGGGATGTTGGTGTCGACTGGCAGCGGTCCCCGCCACGGACAAACAGCGGCACATCGCAATCGACAATAAAGTTAGGATTAAATAATTGTTTATCGTCATCGATAGCCTCGCGGGTTTCCCTTGACCCGACAGCCGACGACTCGACTCACCGCGGTGGCCCCGAGAGGTTGCGGACCCTGGACGCCATGCGCTTGACTGCCTGTACTTGACGCGACGTGAGAAACATTTTGGCCGTCTTGATTTCGAGCACGGGCACGTCCGAGTAATCGAGGAGCGGCGTGTCGAATTTGTTGTCGTCGAGCGGATCGTCGTCTTGGACGTGTTTGGCCTTGGCGCACCACCTGCAATAGGCCCCGCCTTGGTGGTCTTGGACGGTGCACGCGCGGCAACATGGCGCTTGGCACGTTGTGCAGCCGACCGGTCGGTGGGTTGGTTTGAGGCATAGCTGGCACTTGGTGTCGCGTTGGTTGGTCCGTCGACGGAAGCAGCAGCAGCGAAACCACTTGCGAAGCCGAGAGAGCATCCTGCGTGAAGCGGCAAAACGAGAAATGACGAGTCAACGTTGTATCTCGAGGTTGTTGAAGGTTGCTCGCACCAGACGGTGCCGAGTGGCTTGGACGTGACACATGCCCTCTCCCCTGGTCGCCACTCCACAGCTCGTGGACAAAATAGCACACCGAGCAATCAAGGACGCGTGACTCAATGTGTCGTGGTACTCTGTTGCCAACGAGTTTGCGGGAGAGAGGCACCACCACCACCACCCATGCCTCCAGCGCTTTTGGGTTCGGCCAACGTGCTCGAAACGACCAAAAATGATTCAGGTGTGACTCGGCCCACATGGCGGCCGCCTCATACTCGACCTCTTGAGCGAGGCCTGAACCTGTGATGACGTGTTGCCTTTGCACAACATTTTGAAGTCGAGGGTAACGTGCAAGGACGGGTTGATCCGTTCCGTTGCCCTTCAATTTGATCTGACATGGCCGAGCTGACTTTGACGACATTGCCACCCCTTTGAAGCTGGCTACGTACTGTCAAGACCAGATTCGAACCGCCTTATCCCCCTCAGAAAGAGCCATTCTGATGGAATGGGCCACCGCATCCACCATGGCATTGCCACCCACATGCAAAGGTCGTCCAAGATCATCAATCACCCAGCAAAGCATGCATACAGTCGCCCAGCGCGGCCTTGGAGAAAACTTCACCAGGGGGGTTCGATGACTCGGGGGGGGTCTACCAACGCAAAAGAACATTGGCAGGGCGTCCGAGCCATTGGGTAAATTGGCGCGAATGTATCCTCAGGCGACTCGGGCGGCCTTGGATGAATTGGTCAAGGTGAGACCGTGAGAAACGCTGTAGAAGGGCTGCGACGGCGGCAGGGGCATCATATATCTGATCGGGACATGTGGCAGAAATACTTGGCCATTGTGTATTTTGACCGATCAAGACAGGTCGTGAGCCGATCCATCAGTGCTGGTTGTTCGTCGCGACGGTTGAAGTTGAAACTTGCTTCAGCGAGATCTGATTGGACCATTCATTCAGAGCGAGTCCATGTCAACTGCAAGGACAAGCAAGAAGCATGAATGTGCGGATGATACTTGTAACTTGGCACTATACTCCAATGGCACTTGACAGGCGAAGGCCTAGCCAAGTGAATGGACATCAAGGATGAACTCGTAGCTTCCGTGTTAGTCAAGGTGTGAAATTATCGCGAAACGCTCTCGCCTTTGATCAATTTGGTCAACGCGATGGACAAAGTTCAGTCAAACAGAATCGGACAATAGTTTCGACGCCATGGGTCGCAGTTGGTCGAGTACCCAGGACGCTGGGGGCTCTGAGTCCTCGTACAACCAGGCGATTTGTTGAAATCTTTGGCTTGGCGGGTGGCCTTGTCATCTTCAGGCCAAGCTGATGGCCTATCGCTGACTATAAAAGACTTGGTGCAAACTCGTGTTGGGTCGATTCGTTGCAAAACCAAAGCACACAATGGATGCTGCAGACTTGTCCTTCGATCGGACATGCGTTAAAATAGTATAAATACTCGCTACTCTATCGTGGGCGCGCTTCATTCGCGGCCGACAACATGGTCGGTCTACCGCACCAAGTAGGTCGACGACGACGACGACCGGTGCGACGCGGTTCGGGCTTTGGCTTGGTTGATGGCTAAGAGTTGGCGCGACGAGAGCAGCATTTTGGATGTCTTGATCTCCAAAATCGGCATGTCGACCAAGCCCGCGACATCGTCGGACTCGGTGTCCGACCGCAGTGTCTTCATGGCTTCTTCTTGCATGTAGAGGGCCAATTGGGCCGACAAATGCATGTCGGACGAGTTTGAGTGGCACTCCTTGCAGAACGGGCCGACGGTGGCCCCGTGGCGGCGGAGGCAGTTGTTGCAGCACTCAAGACGGCACGCGGGGCATGTTTGCTTGTGGTCGGTGCCTTTCTTGCAGAGGTCACACTTGCCAGCGCGACGCGCGGCCTGAAACGTGCGAAACCATGCAGCAAGTCGTTTGAACATGGTGGAGGAGGAGAATGGGGAAATGAATTGGAGACACCGAAACAAAACACAACATAGTGCGAATCGTCGATCGCCCACCACGTGTCACAAACATCACGTAGAGGCGAGACACCAAGTGTCAAGGGGTGCCCCGCACCGCAACAATCAAACAATTGGGGGCAAACCTTGGACGCAAGGTAAGGGAGAAATAATCGCATATTACTGGCATTTATGCTGTATATTGTATGGACAGATTGACTACAGCAACATTTTTAGTAAATTATCGATGCCTTTGGCATTGAATTTGTGATTTAGAATCCCGACATTTGACTGGTGGTTGACTTTGAGCCAATCACACGACAGAGTCTCGGGCCGGCGTTCCGCGCCGTCTCACATTTTGGGTCGACACCGTCTGGCCAAACCAGTTTGTGATCTGGTCAGATGACAGGAGTGAGTCCACAAAGGTCGACTGCCTGCAATATAATTGTTGCGCAGCATGGTGCTGATATCTGTCCTGAGATGGTGGCAGAAAGCGCGCACCCGTAGCCACGCCGTATTCCGCCAACGGATCAATCTTGGACCCATGGTTTCGAGCGGGATCGGTTGTGGGGGTGTGGATGCGAGTGGTGCGTCGATGCCCAAGACTCTCTCTTTCGCACCTTCAAAGAGTCACCCATCGAAGTACCGACACGACAACCACAATCACTTCAACAGAGCCAAGAATGGGGCACAAAAGTACCTATTCGGCCTGGCCTTTCTTTGTCACGAAAAACGACACGTCCACTGCGCAACGTTGTAAGTGCACACCTTTTTTTTCACAACTTTGACTTCCACGACAAAGCACAACCTGAAAATGACTCACGACACGATCGTTGTTGGCCATAGCCAGTGCCGATAGACTGGTCTGGACGTGTCGTGGTGGTGTTGTTGAGTGATTTCCTTGTACCTAGGGGATGGCGAGCCCATCTCATGTTGGATGGTGTCGAGAAATGCAAGGATGCAGCCCATCCTCCTCCCGGATCGTGTTTTGAGATGACGCGGGTCGTGTCGACATTGCACGATTTATCGTCGTCATGCCACCACTGTACCTAAGTGTTGAAATGTCATTATCCACTCATTGCAATGGATAGAATTCAATTGCTGGTTTCCACTTGCATGTGGCAGGCAGAGTTTTCAAGTCGTGCGTTGCGACCCTTGTCAACTACGCGAACAATGGCATGGCGACGCCTCTCGTTACAGCCTTGACTATCCTTCGAGTCGCGTTTTGGCCAAGTGTCTATTTCGATTGAGGGTTGAATTGATATTATTTGAAGCGACTGGTCAAGCGACGCCACCAATATGAGCGACGACTACCAACCACCACACTGCAAACATTAAAAAGATTTCGTTCGTGCACAAAAAGGGCGGCACGGTCGATTCCCATCGACTGGGTCTATTCTTTTTCGCAACGCCACAGTCAAGTGGCAATTTAGATTTATTCAATTATGCAAGTCGTTAACATGTCCTTCGTGTACACTACTACTCCGGAGTGCATTGGAAGGTGCCAGTGAATTCCTTGGACGATTGGAAGCACGAAATACCTGGTCGAGGAATGTTTGACCAAGGGGGGTCCTCAGAAGTGAAGAATGTTGAGGGTGATCCATGGTATTCCACAAGGTTTATCTCTTGTTGTCTCATCATGCAACTACTTGTGCTCGTGACTTGCATGACATGGCATGTTTTGACAAAACTCCAGTTCCTCCTGCGCCGACAACAATGTTGTCTTTAACTCTGAAATGTGTGTTTTATCAAGACGAGATGACTGAGAAGGTGCAAACCATTGTTTCTTCTACACAATGAACGCAAATTTACAATCCCAGCCACATCTGTGCAGTAAATTGCAAACCCCACATGTATTGCCCGATGGTCATCGCCACCTGCACCGACCGTGTGAGGCAACTAATTTCGACCAAGCATGTCATTGTTTCGAAAACAATGGTACCTTTTCGATGGATTATTCTCGAGGCTGATGGTGCCCCCAATGTTCCTTCAACAATGGACAGCCGAACAGCCGCTTCTTTGTCGTGCCACCAAAGGCCTTCCGATTGTATTTCCTTAGACATCAAGGCCGCGCCATTTGGGGCACATTGATGAACTAAGAGGCTCACGCTCCAGTACTTTCGTGGCCCTATCCACCCCTCCAATAGAATTCAGGCTTTGGAACGCGATTACAACAGCCTCTAGCTTGACATCTCTTTTCATGTTTGAAGTTGTTGCGTTGCATACGAGTCTCCTTACCCCCCAGGTGCACCCTCGAGGAGGCACGCAAACAGTCGAATGGTACAGAATATGATGGAATCAACGGCTCAGTTGCTGTGGACGCAATCTCGAGTTATGTGTCGGTTGACGTCACCTTCTTTCGGGGTTGATACGAATGGTCGACACAACTCGCTTGACGGCTCTCCCGCGATTACTCGCTTGGTACGATTGGCTCGAGTGTGCAAGTCGGCGCTGGAGGACTTGAAGTTGCCAGTTCAGATCGCATTGCACAACATGTCCAAGTGTTTTAGGATTGCGCTCTCCGTTTGTCGTGATGTTGGACTGATTTTATACGCCAGGTTTTCCCCACTCCATGTCTGTTGAATCAATCCTCTTGAATTATCCTGGGTGCATTATTTCGAGTCGTGGTGAGCATTTGGTGTTGAACCACGATGCTCGATCACTTCAATCACACGCTTGCTCTCTCTTCCACGCTGAGCGTGGACACCACCCGTGCAATCGAATTGTTCTGTGGAGCAGCCATGGCTCATGGCGGTGCTATGATTCTGGCACAGAACTTCAACCTTGAATACATATGCGTTGCTCGCTTGGTTCGTTCATTCGCGCCACACATTTGTGCTAACAACTGGAAACGGCCACCAACGTGTATAGGAGCATCGCCACCCGTGATATACACCACTTCATGCCCCCTCCAGCCAGCTATCCCCTTCATGTTCGTTTTCCCAACGACTTGTGCCAAGCTACAGCTGTACATGTCGTTGGGGGGGTTCGGGGGGGAACTTCCTCAAGAGTGATATGAGTAAAATACAATCGAAACCTTGATACAACGTAGTATCTAAACTGGGCTAGCAGTGGTATCGTTTTGCGCCACGAAGAAGGGAAGTTATGGCCGAACGTTTAAAGACTTGAAATTGGGTCTCCCGTGGACGTTCACAAAACTCAGAGATATCTTTGCTTTTTGAGCCACATACAGTTAAGGGAAATAGTTAGGAATTGAACGCTACGCTTCTGATATAGGTCATGTACTCTGAAAAGTGAGGTTTCGTCGAAGTAACTTGTAATGTAATCGTACTTTAAAAGTAGGAAATTGTAATAGAGCATCCTCGTTAGTATAGTGGTCAGTATACCCGCCTGTCACGCGGGTGACCCGGGTTCAATTCCCGGACGGGGAGATCTTTTTTTCCCAGCAAAAGAAGCTTAGAATATTCTTTTGAAGGTCACACACAGCACCCACTGACTGGTCTTACGGGCTGTTCTTCGATGTGTCTGGCAAAACAATTTCGTGACTCGTGTTGAAGTCACGTCATCCTCGTTCATTGTGAAATGTTCAATCTGAGGGTCGTTGTACGGAGTGAAAAAGAGCTCCTCGTGGGTCACCCGCGTGACAGGCGGGTATACCGACCAATACTGTATACTAACAAGGAACTTAATTTTGTAGGTATCCAAATATACCTCTTGTTGTTGCAATATTGCTTGTAGCTAGTAATCGCCGTCAACCTCGCCTCGCACGGTTGGCTCAACCATATCACAATCACTCATTGGCGTCCGATCCTTTAAAAAGGCCACGACAGCGCGGTGGCCGTTCTTGGTCGCCAGTCGCAGTGCTTTGGGCGTGCATGGTTCATCCCGCACGTCGGCGAGGTATCGCACAACAGCCAAATGGCCATTTTCAGCCGCTAGTTCGATCGCGTCGGTCGTACAACCCTCCGTTCGATGCTCATTCAAGAATTGCACCATGGCCAAGAGGCCGTTTTCAGCCGCCCGATCCATGGCTTTGGTCGTGCATCCCTCGGGGCGATTCGCATGCAGCCATTGGACAAGGCCGAGCTTGCCGCCATACACATGGGCCGACTCGTCCATGGCCAGCACCGTGCAGCCTTCCGTGCGATGAACGTGCAGGAATTGGACAATGTCGACGTGGCCATTGATGGCAGCGCCATCCATCGCATTGGTCGTGCACGTTGCCCCGTGCACGTGCAGCCACTGGACGACCGCCAATTGGCCGTTCCGTGCAGCCTTGTCCATTGCACGGTACGTGCAGCCTTCCGTGCGGTGCTCGTGGAGCCACTCAACGACGTCGAGCGCACCAAATCCCGCGGCGCCGTCCATGGCCCACGTCGTACATCCTTCCGTGCGATGAACGTGCAAAAATTGGACGATCTCGAGATGGCCCATGATTGCAGCTTCGTCCATCGCGTTGGTCGTACATCCTTCCGTGCAGTGGCCGTGCAGCCACTCGACCACGTGCAAGTGGCCGTTGCGTGCCGCCATGTCCATCGCATGAGGCGTGCACCCTTCGTCGCAGCACGTTTGGAGGTATTGCAGCACGGCCAGATGGCCATTTTTCGCTGCTCTATCCATTGCGTCCGACGTGCAGCCTTCCGTGCGATGCTCGTCGAGCCATTGGACGACCTTGAGGTGGCCGTTCGCCGCCGCGTTGTCCATGGCGTCGGTCGTACAACCCTCAATCTCGTGGTCGTGCAACCACTGGACCACTTTTAGCAGGCCTTTCGAGGCCGACACGTCCATGGCTTTGCCCGTGCATCGCTCGTCCACGTGGTCGTACAAGAAGGCCAGCACGTCCAGATGGCCGTTTTGGGCGGCGCCGTCGACCGCCAACGTTGAGCACCCTTTGGAGGTGTGGTCGATTAGCCATTGGACGACCTGCAAGTGTCCACTTTCGGCAGCCAAGTCGATCGCACTGGACGTACAGCCTTCGCTTCGATGGGTATGCAGGAATTGTACGACATCCAAATGGCCATTGGCAGCCGCTTGGTCCATTGCATCGGTCGTACAGCCTTCGTCGCGCCATTCGTGCAAAAATTCGACGACGCGCAAATGGCCGTTCGCGGCAGCTCCGTTCATGGCTTGCACGGTGCAAGTGCTGTCGGTACGTGCGTGCAAAAATTGGACGACGTCGATGCGATCGTTCGTGGCGGCTGCATCCAGGGCGGCCGAGGTCGAACACTCGACGAGGTCGAGGTCGTACAAAAATGCCAGCACATGGAGGTGGCCCGCTTCGGCAGCCATGAGAACCGCGTCCTTGGAGCCGCTCTCGTGGCGATGGGCGACCAACCATTGCAAGACATGCAAGTGGCCGTAGGCCGCCGCCCAGTCGAAGGCTTTGATCGTGCATCCCTCGTCGCGGTGGGCGTGGAGAAATTGTACGATCTCGAGATGGCCACCCGCCGCCGCGTTGTCCATGGCTCGGGTCGTACATCCCTCTGGTCGGTGTAGATGCAACCATTGGACGACGTCGAGGCTGCCACTGTACGCAGCCATGTGCATCGCGCGGGACGTGCACCCTTGGTCGGATCGGTGGTCGTGTAGCCATTGAATAATGTCCAAGTGGCCATTGAAGGCCGCAATGTTCATCGTCCAGGACGTGCTCACTTCTGCGCGATGTGCATCGAGCCATGCAAGCAGCGGCAGATGACCAGCGCTCGCGACGCCGTCCATCGTGCTCCGATAGCATCCTTCCGAGCGGTGGTCATGTAGAAACTGGACAACCTCCATGTATCCTTGGATTGCCGCGACATGCATCGCTTCCTTGGTGCATCCACGGTGGCCAAGTTCATGCAAGTAGATGAGCGTGAGGAGCTGGCCGGCACGCGCCGCGACGTCGAGCAGCGGGAGGTAGACGCTGTGGAGACGGCGCGCGACGTTGTGGATGTACGAGAGGGTCGTGATATGGCCAAAGTAGACGGCATGGAGGACAACAATCTCTTGGGTGGTCGGTGGCATGCAGCGAAAGAGCGGACGGAGGCGAGCTAGGGGCCCAAATGTGGCATACCAGGGGGCGAGGACCGTGTCAATCGCAACGAATTCCTTGGGGTCGTGCTCGTCGACTTGCAGTGCTGGCCTCTTGAGGGCGAGGATGGGCTGCATGTCCAGGTAGATGCCATCCTGAAAGTCGGAAATGAGGAGCAAGAGCCCCTCGGCTTGCAAAACGTGGTGAAACATTGCAAGATTCTGTGTCCTTCGGGTGAGATCGTCGGGATATTCATGATAAATTATGTATGATTGACCCATAAGGAAAAATTTATCGTAATATAGATCCTCGTTAGTATAGTGGTCAGTATCCCCGCCTGTCACGCGGGTGACCCGGGTTCAATTCCCGGACGGGGAGATTTTTTTCGGTCCTCGAACAGCGACAACGATTTATCAGCCAACATTGTCGACAGCGTAGTTTGCATCTATGAAAGTGAGCTGAGAGTCTATACCTCGTACAACGGCTATTTGACGAAGGTGACATGTTGGGGGAAGAAATTCTGGCTCGAAAATTACATAAAGCGAATGGCACACTTGTTTCAGCAAGGCAGGGAAGCTGTGTTCTGCCCAGTGATATCATATGCACACTGCCAAGGCGCACAACATATTGTTTGGCTGCTTGCCTTTGAAATCCTGGATGAGATTCCAAATCGAAGCGGGCCACCATCAATAATGGAACGTTCAATCGAACACGCAGCAACCCGAGTTTGAACTTTGTGCGGACGAACAGTTAACTGTGTTTTGACGTCCAACTTATGTGTCACCGCCACGACAAAACAAACCACGAGGCACGAGTTGAAGCTTGTTGGTGCATTTGACATTTCGATTGGGTTGTTTGCAAGGCATTGATTCAATGGCTGAATCAGGGACCAACAGGAAGTGTTGATCGGGACAGCTTCTTGGACAACCCTCGTATTCTGGGATGGACTCTCCTCTAAAGGCAAGATGCTGATCAACGTCAGCGCTACCCCGATAAATTGAAATTGTCATGATTTGCACAGCGAATTTCCCAGTGCAGAAAATGAATCTTGTAGTCGTTTTGATGCGTTTGGAACCTTGGATTAGAATGTGTCTTCGCCGCCGTTGCGACGGCAATTTTTGAATTTGCTTGTGAGGCCAGCGGCTTTTCGTGGGCGTGGTTCACCGGCTTTTTCCCCCTTTCCTGATCTCTTTGTCACGTTCATGCTATCCGGATGTAATGGCCACAGCAAGTAGCCAATCAGAGGCCACGACGACACGCGCCCCAAATCTCGACAATGACTTCCTCCATCGTCCAGCGCGCGGGCGTCGGCCTCAGCCTTTTGGCCTCTGGCACCGCCGCTGGTGTCTGGTTTGAGCGCTCCGCCAAGACTCTGGATGAACCACCAAAGGAAGAGATTGTAACCATCGCGGGGGCCATTGGCAACACCCCGCTGCTTGAAATCAAGAGCTTGTCCAAGTTGACAGGCTGTCGCATCCTCGCCAAGGCCGAGTACGTTGACAACATGCGAATGTTCGCGATCATCGCCATGTAGATTTATGAACCCGAGCGGGAGTGTCAAGGACCGTGCGGCAAAATACTTGATCGAAGATGCTGAAAAGGAGGGCAACTTGAAGCCAGGTGGGACCGTCGTGGAAGCCACAGGCGGCAACACGGGCCTTGGGCTGGCCATCGTCGCGGCCTCAAAAGGCTACAAGACGATTTTCACCATGCCTGACAAGACATCCAGCGAAAAGATCGAGCTCATGCAGGTTGTTGGCGCTGGAAATTGTTGCTGGAGCCAACAACTGTTACTAGGTCCTTGGCGCGACCGTCCACGTACAACCGAGTGTTGGGATGGACGACCCGGAACACTTTTACAATGTCGCGAAACGCATCGTGGCTGCCGATCCGCTGTGTTTTGGACCAGACCAATTTGAAAACGTCGCCAACAGTCGCGCCCACTACGAAGGCACGGGACCCGAAATCTGGCACCAAACGGCCGGCAAAGTCGATGGCTTTATCGTGGCCTCAGGTAATTACCGTATTTTGGATGGCTTGATACCCACTGATGGGCCTAGGCACGGGGGGCACGATCGGGGGCGTGTCCAAGTTTTTGAAAGAAAAGAATCCAGCCATTCAAGTGTGGCACATCGACCCAAACGAAGGCGGTGCATCGTCCGACTATGTCAACTCGAAGCAAACCAACAGCAAAGTTGCGCCCAATGGCTTTGAAGTGATTCCGAAACGCGATGGCTCGACGGTACGAAATTTTTATTTCGAAATGGCTAACCACAGCCATCCAATGTGCTTAGATTGCCGAAGGCATTGGCCTTGCCCGGGTCACGCCCAACTTTAAATTTGGTGCGATTGACAAGGGCATCTTTGGGACCAACGTTGAAATTGTCAAAATGGCTTACTACCTCCTTCGCCACGAAGGTGCGTGTCAGAACTCTCTCGCTCGAGCCCGGCAAGCAACATTGTCTACTTGCTGCCGTGCCTGCGTGGATACTAGTGTGATTGACTAGAGTGTGACTAATGGGCTGCTTGTGATAGGCATATTTGTTGGCCCCAGCGCGGCGCTGAATGTTGTGGGGGCCGTCAAGATGGCGCAAGCCCTCGGGCCAGGCCACACAGTTGTGACGGTGCTGTGCGACGGCGGCGACCGCTACAGAAGCAAGTTGTTTAATGCTGCTTGGCTGGCCGAGCACAATCTGACCGAGTCGGTGAACTTGCCGCTGGAGCTCTAAGTCTAACGACCACTCGATTTTGGACTCGGTTTGATGCATCCAAACAAGGCGGCGCACACGAGCCTGATAGACAAGCGAAAAGGACAAACATCCAAACAGACTGCTCGCTTCGAGGAACGACCATCGATTGCTATGGATCGTAGCAGTACTGACATGAAATTCTGTGGCGCATATCGCGGAGCGCAGCCAATGTTGCGCCCAAACATTGGCCTCCGGCTGTTCTATGACCACCAACCACCCTGTGAAACCACGCGTGCCGTCATGCACATTATCTCACTGCGCCGTGATGTTGAAGCAACTCTCGGGAAGGGCACTTGGGTCGCGCGCTGCCATCCACGGTGTCCGGTTGAACGGCGTAGTTATCCGGATTGTGTACAAACCAGCCAATCAGAGGGCCAGATGGGTGTGGTGGTGCGAATTGGCGACGCGGTTTCCTTGACGACGCCATCGCGACATTGTCCCGGGTTCTCTGTCTCATGGTACAGTCGCATGAATCTGTGTATCGTTGTTTGACGCGCTAAAGCACATCTTCATGCATGAACTCCTTGTTGGACTTCTTGTTGGAGGGTGACCATATGCCGACGGTTGGAACGCAGGTGTGTTCCAAACGATTCCAAAACCCTGCAAGTCAGTTACAGTCTCTGAAACATCGCTCGATTGACCCGACATGGCATTGATGCGATCGATGCAACTTCGTCGCACAGGCTGCGGCCGCGTGGTCTGTGGTGCCAAGCATGCGTTTAGCACAACCCCACGACCCGTTGCTGGTGCTGCACGTCCACACGAAGAGATTGTGACCCTCGCGGGTGCCATTGGCAACACCCCGCTGCTTGAAATCAAGAGCTTATCCAAGTTGACAGGCTGTCGCATCCTCGCCAAGGCCGAGTACGTTGGCTACATGAGCATGTTTATGACAATGGCTGAGATCATTTGCAGATTCATGAACCCGAGCGGGAGTGTCAAGGACCGCGCGGCGAAATCCTTGATTGAGGATGCAGAAAAATCGGGCAAATTGAAGCCGGGCGGGACTGTCGTGGAAGCCACGGGCGGCAACACGGGCGTGGGTCTGGCCATCGTCGCCGCCTCGAAGGGCTACAAGACGATCTTTACTATGCCTGACAAGACATCCAGCGAAAAGATCGAGCTCATGCAGGTTTACTGACGCTGGAAATTGTTGCTAGAGCCAACAACTGTTACTAGGTCCTTGGCGCGACCGTCCACGTCCAGCCAACGGTTGACGTGGACGACCCGGAACACTTTTACAATGTCGCGAAACGCATCGTGGCTGCCGATCCGCTGTGTTTTGGACCAGACCAATTTGAAAACGTCGCCAACAGTCGCGCCCACTACGAAGGCACGGGACCCGAAATCTGGCGCCAAACGGCCGGCAAAGTCGATGGCTTTATCGTGGCCTCAGGTAATTACCGTATTTTGGATGGCTTGATACCCACTGATGGGCCTAGGCACGGGGGGCACGATCGGGGGCGTGTCCAAGTTTCTGAAAGAACAGAATCCAGCCATTCAAGTGTGGCACATCGACCCGATCGAGGGCGGCGCATCGTCCGACTATGTCAACTCGAAGCAGAGCACGATGGCGTCGAATGGCTTTGAATTGATTCCGAAACGCGATGGCTCGACGGTACTGTACTCCTTTGACATGACGCGCCGCCCCGTCGCAGGTGCTAGTTTATACATTTTGGTACGTAGATTGCCGAAGGGATTGGGCTTGCCCGGGTCACGCCCAACTTTAAATTTGGCTCGATCGACAAGGGCATCTTTGGGACCAACATGGAAATTGTCAAAATGGCTTACTACCTCCTTGGCCACGAAGGTACTTCAGAATGAACGAACGCTCTGCCGTTTTTGAGACAACGACGTGATGCCACCACTTGTGTGCCGTGCTTGCGTGAATGATTGACTAGAGTGTGACTAATGGGCGGATGGTGATAGGCTTATTCGTGGGTCCGAGCGCAGCTCTGAATGTCGTGGGTGCCGTCAAGATGGCGCGATCTCTCGGGCCTGGGCACACGATTGTGACGGTGCTGTGCGACGGCGGCGACCGCTACAGAAGCAAGTTGTTTAATGCTGCTTGGCTGGCCGAGCACAACCTGACTGGTTCGGTCCATGCGCCGTTGGAGCTTTAAGGCTATAATGCGATACGAAAAGATGATTATGTACTCTTGTTTTCACACCAGCGCCAAAGAATTGCGCCCAAGATTGCAAATGAAAAGTTGCTGTTTGTCACCCTGGCGCACATGGAGCTGCTGGTCAACAGTCGCACGAGCGATCGTGCTGAGCGTTCGATCCATTTCTGGGGGAAACGTCGTTTCGACTTGAAGATTGATCACTCCCCCATGGCAAGACTGAGGTGCGACACCTTCTCTACACGAGTGTTCGAAGCTGTCTGTATGCCGTGGCGGTCGTGAGCTTTCGTCATCATCAGTGTACTTATCCCTCTCTATCGAACGTGAGATACAACCAACAGGTCACTGACTCTTTCCGCCGCTGCTTCTTGTGCATTGGCCGGGCCAACTGGTCACACTTTCTTGCCAAACCATTCCCGCGCGTATTTGACGGGATAGTCCAAGTTTGCGACGTGATTGTACGTGGCATTTGCCTCGAAATTTTGCCTAGGAGAGAGAGTTTGGGAGAGAGCCTCAAGCCCATGGTCTGCGACGCCAAAGGAATATCACATGCCAAACGCGTCGCCATTGCGCACATGACAACTTGTCTTTGCGTCGCATATTCGTCAAAATAAGCCATTTGGCTCGTAACACTGTAAATTGCTCGAAAGCAATTTTGGTCAGCATGCTACGCTTGCGATTGACCAAGAGGAGAGATGCAATGGCTTTCAAGCCATTGCCGTGGTGGTCTTGGGGCCACCTATCGTTGACTGCAAGCGTGTCCAATTCGTTGGCTCGTACTTCGTAGTACACACTAGAGTCACCAAACTTGGGCAATTTAACTGAGTCGTGTGGTTGTTATGCTCAAACCATACGGTATCCACACAAGGGTGTTTATCATGTTCGTGTGAAACTGCCAAAGCTTGAGATGACCGCCCTCAAACCTGCCACCAACTACGCTGCCTCCACACCAAACGTGGACGTCGTAGAAAGGCAGCCCATTTATGCAAGCGAATGAAAATGTTGGCAGAAAAACCGCCCCATCAAAAGAGCCAGCGTGACAACGAACGATGTCGCGTGTCACGTAGAAGCGTGTGTGGGTGGGAGTGGCCCGTATCTTGGGTTCGGGACGAAAGGCTTGGCAGGGGTACCCACTTGAGAAGTCAGCGTGCCAGATGCTGGCTATCCCAGCCCACTCACGAGGTGCCTCTGCTCTGGGTTTGCTGACTCGTGTGTTTCATTCTACCAATTGCTCTGCAGTTGATACCCCACTCCAAGACGATGGTTGCCCTACGCTTTATGCTATCGGCGGCCCTCAGCCACGCCTTGGTTTCTGCTCAATACCCGACCCACCCCCCTGCCGCTGATTGTTCGCCGTTGGAAGACGGTGTCGACTACGCTGGCAACGACCTTGACTCGACCAATCAAGCGTCAGCCCACGACTGTTGCGACGACTGCCACAACACGCCTGGCTGCCAAGCCTTCACGTGGACGTCGTACGAAGGCGGTACTTGCTGGCTCAAGTACGCTGCTGGCGACAAGGTGGCCAACCCGGATGCCAAGTCCAGCTCGGTGACCAAGAAAGGCCCGGCCATGTCGGACGACTGCGCCGGCCTTGAAAACAACGTCGACTACCCCGGCAACGACATTGGCTCGACCCAACAGCCGTACGCCGAACATTGTTGCGACGACTGTGCCAGCAACCCTGATTGCAAGGCCTTTGTCTGGACGAGCTACGAAGGCGGTACCTGCTGGCTCAAGAGCGCCTCGGGTACGAAGGTGATGGCCCCTGGTGCCCGCGCCTCGGTCTTGAAGAAGAACGATGACAATGGCTACCCGACCCGTGCTCCCCAAACGACGACAGCAACACCTACTGTCACTCCCAGCTACACCACGACGACGTTTGCTCCTAAGACAACTACATCGGCACCCAAGACCACTACTAGCGCCCCCAAGACTACCGAAACACCAAGCTACCCCACAGCGGCGCCCAAGACTACTACTTCCACCCCCGTGACCACCACGGTCAAGCCTTCGACGACCACTGCTGCCCCAGGCACGACCACGGCCACCCCCGTGACCACCACCGGCGCCCCTAAGACGACCACGACTGCCCCCGGCACGACCACGGCTGCCCCCGTGACCACCACCGGCGCCCCCAAGACCACTACTAGCGCCCCCAAGACTACCACGGCCTCCCCCAAGACTACCACGGCCTCCCCAAAGACTACCACGGCCTCCCCCAAGACTACCACGGCCGCCCCCAAGACTACCACGGCCGCCCCCAAGACCACTACTGGTGCGCCCAAGTCAACGACGTCAACTCCGAAGACCACCACCTCCGTTCCTAAGACATCTACAACATCTCCCAAGACATCGACTTCGATTCCCAAGACGACGCCATTGACTCCCAAAACTACCGAAACGCCTGGCTACTCAACACTTGCTCCCAAGACAACAACTACAACCCCTCAAACAACCACCGCTGCGCCTTCGACCACCACGGTTGCACCTGCGACCACTACGGTGGTGCCTACAACCACTGTCATCCCTGCTACCACAACCTCGGCTCCTACTACCACCGCTGTCCCTGCGACCACCACCATTTTGCCAACGACTACCGTTGTGCCCGCCACCACTACGTCTGCGCCTACGACCGCAGTCCCTGCGACCACGACCGTTGGCCCTGCGACTACCACTGCTGTGCCAACGACTACGGCTGTGCCGGCGACCACGACGGCTGCGCCTACCACCGCTGTCCCTGCGACTACCACTGCTGTGCCAACGACTACGGCTGTGCCAGCGACCACGACGGCTGCGCCTACCACCGCTGTCCCTGCGACTACGACCATTGTGCCAACGACTACCGCTGTGCCCGCCACCACGACGGCTGCGCCTACCACCGCTGTCCCTGCGACTACCACTGCTGTGCCAACGACTACGGCTGTGCCCGCGACCACGACGGTTGAGCCTACCACCGCTGTCCCTGCGACTACGACAATTGTGCCTACGACGACCGCTGTGCCCGCCACCACGACGGCTGCGCCTACGACTGTTGTCCCCGCCACCACCACCACGGCTCCTTGCACTACCACGACGGCTGCGCCTACCACCGCTGTCCCTGCGACCACGACCGTTGTCCCTGCGACTACCACTGCTGTGCCAACGACTACGGCTGTGCCCGCGACCACGACGGCTGTGCCTACCACCGCTGTCCCTGCGACTACGACCGTTGTCCCGACCCGTGACCACCACCGGCGCCCCTAAGACGACCACGACTGCCCCCGGCACGACCACGGCTGCCCCCGTGACCACCACCGGCGCCCCTAAGACCACCACGACTGCCCCCGGCACGACCACGGCTGCCCCTGGCACGACTACTAAGGCTCCTTGCACCACGACGACTGCCCCTGGCACCACCACCAAGGCTCCTTGCACGACGACCGCTGCCCCTGGCACGACCACGGCTGCCCCTGGCACCACCACGGTCAAGCCTTCGACGACCACGACTGCCCCCGGCACGACCACGGCCACCCCCGTGACCACCACCGGCGCCCCTAAGACCACCACGACTGCCCCCGGCACGACCACTGCTGCCCCCGGCACGACCACGGCCACCCCCGTGACCACGACCGGCGCCCCTAAGAC
>VJMH01007062.1:0-60825 GCA_009835185.1 Aphanomyces stellatus
TAATTGGATAACACATGTTCATGCAGGGAAATCGTTGGTCGACACGGCCATCATGAGCATGGTGATCCAACGGGAGATCCAACCTACATTTTCACCCCTGTGTCCGCCGTGGGTCAAGGAACTGGCGCTGCGATGCATCGCGTACGACCCAGAAGACCGCCCGACTGCGCTTCAAGTGTCGGCGCTCGTGCGGCGCCATTTGAAGTTAATGGGCGACAACGACCAAGGGCTGTTTCACATGTAGGGACATGTATATTCGTGCGGTCACACACAGCACACTTTACATACGGATAAAACAATCTACTCTTCAAGCTTGAGTTCAATTTATTATTAAGGTAAAAACCCTATACCCGCGGGGTTTTTGTATTTTTGTATTTTATAGTTCAAGCACAATAAAACAGAAACAGCTTATTTTTATTTGTCCCATATATAATGATAATATAATAATATATATAATGAATATCTATATATAAGAAGAGTTTGTAAAAAAAATAATGGGACAGGTGAAATATATTTGATTTCTGTCTGAAAAACATATATTAAGGAGCGAAAGCGTTCAAAACATTGCTTTTAAAAGATTCAGTGGGAAACCATATTGTTCATTATTTTAGTAATTTTGACATTAAGATAAATATTAAGAAACGTCATATTACTAAATATGAATTAGAATTGGGTTTACCTCAAGCTGATCCGTTTTTTTAGATGTTTGATTGATAGTATTCATGATTTTGAATCATATAATTTATTCGATATTGATGATGTTTCTGATAAGAACGGGGATTTAAAGTTTTCTTAATGTTTATTTAATTTAAGTTATATACTAGATTCTATGACTCTCCAACGGTCTGTGACGTCTCGTCGTAGGCGTTGCAGTCGCTTAGTAGTATACTTGAGACACAAGATACACAACTTTTTCAGTTGACACACAACTTCTGTCTCAATATTACATATCATTTCGATATAAAATACTATATTTAAGTTACATTATTGTCTTATTATGTTTGAGACACAAGAGACACAACTTTTTCAGTTGCCCCGTATATTGTAATTTTAGATAAAAGTTAATAACACACAACATAAAAAAACTTTTTAAAAAAACTTATTGCATTATATATTAAAAATGAAATAAACAAATATATGATTATACTGATGAATATACTAGCTGTTTGAATTCTAATTATATAAAAATAAATATAATATTGAACAATCAAAAATTGGTAACAATCGATGGTATGTGTTTTATTTAACCTGCGACTTCAAGTCTGCGCCTCGAAGAGGGAGGCAGAGTATCTACGGTTACGGAGATAATGTGAGGACAGATGAAAAATATTTTTATGTAAAAATAATTTTTTTTATATATATACCTATATTATATATTTTTTTTCATTATTTGAATATAGTGGGACAGCGGACAGATGATAATTTTATTAGTCCTAATATACACATATATTTTTTACATACTGTTTATACTATAAGCTTATAGTTTACTTATACTACCTGTACTACCTGTCCCATTACTAATATATAATGGTAATAATATTATAAATACAATAAATATTTATATATAAGAAGAGTTAGCAATAAAAAAATGGGACAGGTAAACTATATATTGGTACAGGTAGTACAAGTAATTTTAAAATAAACAATCGAACTTCAAATGAAATCGTAGAAAATATTGCTTGGAATTAACATAAAATGAAGAAAATATTGATAATAATGATAATTATAACGATTTAAAGTTTTCTTAACCTATAAACAATTTAACTCTAAGACATATTGGGGCAAAATTGGGCGGATTATTTTATTTATTTACTTATATATTCTCTTTTTTGGTAGTTGAAAAAGAGAATAATATATAATATAACAACTTCTGATATGTTTAAGTGTACAAGATCAATATAATATTAAACAAACTAAATCAAGGAATCGTCTCAAGATAGATTTAAGCAACAATGTTTAAAAAATGGCACTAGCCGATTTATACAGTTTATAAATTATTGCAGAAAATTTGAATGATAATATTCATTTTTCTAAATAATATTCACTTTCATCAAAATAATATTAAAATTGATTTATACAATGACTCTGTTGGCTATATAATTACAATCTAAATGTAAGACTATATATATGTATGGGTATAGTATATATACATATCCAAATATGATTTTTCTCACATTCGGAAAATACAATGGGAGAGAATTAGAAGATCTATTTAAGACAAATGAAGCTTATTGCAATTGGCTGTATAAATGGCCACAAATTAAACAATATGAGGACGTTTACGAATTCTTGAAATCTAAATTTGTAAATGGAGATGACTATTACATGTTCTACGGCAAATACAAGGGTAAATGTCTAAATTGGATATTTGAAAACAACCCAAAATATATATATTATTTAAAGCTAATGACTACGTAAACAACCATATCTTAGACTTAGCCAAAGCTCTAGAAAATTATTAAAATATAAGTCTTTTTTTTATTCTAAAACTATCGATATTGCAATTGACTAAATATATGAATCGAAAAAAACAATGAATAATAATACAGCTATTGCTTTTCAGACTCGAATATTGACTACAATAAGTTCTTATGATATTTGCATAAAAACAATCATTCGTGGATGATAAAGTTATTCCTATCTGGAATGTTCTTAACACTGTAAATGGATAATTAATGGTCAATGGTCACTCAGCAATATTTAATATATAATTTATAATTTAATTTATAATATATTTTGTATTTTTATTTCGTATTTTTATAACAAAATATGTATAGCCATAGAAACGGAAAATTTCATAAATTAATTGAACTATTAAAAAACAAGGGGAGTTTCTTTGAACCAAAGCAATTGAAATTTCAGTAGAATAAAGAGTCTCTGCTGACAATATATTGGAAATAAATAGCGGATTCATGACAGTACCCTGTCAAGAAATATAAACTTTAAATGTATGCATAGATTATAAAAGCATGTGGTAAACCTCATTTCAAAATATACCTACAAATAAATTTACATTAGTGCATTATTTTGGCCATTTAATCTCGCATAGTTCAAAATACTTGGAGAATATTTGGTTTATTTGGCTCATCATTATTTGGTATTTTTTGCTATTATTTTATGAATACATTTTCTTTATAAATATTATTTAAAATACCTCTTTCTATTTATATATGTATAAATTGATATGTCTTAGAACTTGACATATTATCCCTGACAGGTTGTAACTCGTCGATGATTGGCTAAAATATCAAACATTCTCTCCAAATTTGAAAGATGGCAAGCAACCGACTCGTCTGGTTTCTTCTGGTGGATGGCCAAGGTAAAGCGTACAATGGAACGACGGCAAGTTCGGTCGATATCCCCTCCAGCTATATGATTGATCAGTTCAGAAAGACTGTGTATGCGGAGAACTCCGCCATCCTCCCAGGGATTGTTCCCATTCAACTCCATGTCTACGCCAACAAGGCGGCGTTTGACCGAAAGGACGAATCTCTTGGTGTGGGTGAAACGATTGAAGACCATGGCAAATTGTGGACGGATCCTCTTTTGGTGGTTGTGCCTGCACCGCAAATTCCACAAGCTCAACCAAGTCAGCCTTCTCGTGGTGTTGTTGGCAATTTGTTGCCTTTTTCCGATGGAATCAACCCGTTGGGCATGTATTTTGATCGGCAAGCCATTTTGGACAGAATGCACCAATGGATTACTGGTATGGAGGGAAGAAACAGATTTTTACTGCTGAATTCCCCTGCAGCTTCTGGCAAAACATCGTTGTTGGTCTTGTTTCAGCACAAGTACCAGAATGACAACTTGGTGATTCACTACATTTCGTTGAAGGAGGATAGCAATCCATTCAATTGCCTCTTCAATTACGGTTTGGATGTACGGACACGGACATGTGCATTCGTTAATGTGATTTACCTGATTGATGATGCTCAAATTCGATACGCAAATGGTGATTTTTGGTCGTATCTCATCAAAGACGTACCGCTTCTCTTTGGCCCTGGCGTCCGATTCATCATCTCAGCGACTCACGTGATGAGTTCTGGGGAGCAATCGAGTCCTCCAGATTTCAGACAACTTGAGACAATTGGTCGCGATGATCTACTATTGTCCACTGATCAGTCTATGGCATTACTCGATTCGAACGCGCCTTTGGGCTTCCCGTCTTATTTGCAGAATTATTTTGAGCTCAAGAAAACCATCGTAGAGCACTGCAACGGACTCATTGGTGCGTTGTGCAAATCTGTTTTATTTTATGGAGATCAAATTCGACATCATGTGCCAACAGAAGTTGATTGTCTTCGGCTCTTTTACTCCAAGAAATTTCTTGACCAAATGGATCGGTGTTTTGGAATTGTTGACAATTCTTGCCTTTATCCCGAGGCGAACAACGTTCTTTTGAAATGTGTCCTGGGAGATAATATCAATTCGAATACGAACGTGCGCTTGTTAGAAGTTTTGGTGTCCTTTGCCAAGGCTGGGATTTTGCAACTTGTCGACAACAATTTTACGTTTTCATCTCTGTTGGCAAAGAGATACTTCACGAATCGCTATTTTCCGACCCGTGCCAGCAGCGACCCGCCTGATCTTCGTCAGCTTGTGATGCAGGTCATTGGGAGTATATCTGCCCAGGCCCTCAAATTATCGACGTCAAGTTCAGCTGATTTCCCCAAAGAAACCACATTTCAACATTTTTTCATGCTTGGACTCTTGTGTAATACGACTCACGAGACGGCAATTTGCTCCGAGCTGTCAAGATCTTTTCAAACTGGAACTCAAGTGAAAGGTGAGATTGATTTTTTTGTGGATGGATCACATGTGGGGCAACGAATTGGTTCGTTGTGGGGATAAAATTGGCGAGCATATCAGCAGGTTCAGTCCAATGGGGAAATACTCTGGTTTGGAAGCGAAGAATTACATTGTGGTGGATTTCCGCAGACGTACAGCTTGATTCTCACCGAGCAACGGTATCATTTGAAATTGACTCAAATGGAGAAACATGTTTCAAGGAAGCGAAAGTCAAGTATGGAAATAGTTATCCTGAAAACCTGACACTGCAGCCGTAATGCAACGTTAATGGTTCAGTATGGATTTTTTATCTTTTAGTTTTTCACAATATCCAATCGACTTGTGCGTAAGGTATTCAAATAATTTAATCGTCTATCGTGAATAACGAATAATCAAAGGATATGTTTTTGCCAAAGTCAAAGCAGAAATGTTCGACAAATCGTAGAAACAAAGAGCATCGCAATATTTCAAGCAATCCTATCCTTCACTTAATTTATGAAATTTAACGTTTCTATGACAATATCTATATATTGAACAACTATATTTAGCGCATTCTATATAAAAATTATATAATAGCGCATTACTATAGAAATATATGTTCAATTTTTTTTCTTTTATAATAATTTTTATAAATTTAGTTGCATTTTCACTATATAGTTTTATATGTTTTTAAATTCCATATCTAATAAATGATTAATACCATCTTCTTTTATATCGCAATTGGGTGATATAATTATAGTATATTTTCTTCATTCTGATAATATCCCACATGGTCCATATATTTATTAATACATTTATTTATTCCATTGGATACATATTGTGGTGATGAATTATATGTTTGTTCACATTATATTCTTCGGTAAGTTTGTTTCTGTTGTCTATAATTTCCTTACTAAAGTTTGTTCAATTCAATTCATAGTTAAATGCTCCCCAATAGGTATTTTTATATATATTATTATAAGTTGTTGCTTCTGAATTCATGTTTTATAATATATATATAATGCTTCGATGTGTACTACTTTAGAAGTTTATTATTGCTCTTTGTTTTATAATCGTCTGTCCTTCATTTCTTAGAATCACACCATATCTCAAATTATTAAATTTACACCATATGACAAATATATTATGAAATTTAGCAGAAAATATTTCGAAGACTTCGCTTAGTAATATATTTAGTTTTAACTGTCTTGTCTTGATTTAAGCTTGATGTCATGTATCTTCAATATCGTCTTCATCGTTTTCATGTGATTCGTTACCAAATGTATACAGTTAATATTATCTTTATCTCTTACATTACAAATATCAGAGGTTTGTATGATTATATATATTATTCTTTTTTCAAACTATCAAAAAAATTTTTTTAGTAAAATAAGGAGTAAATAAGTAATAAAATAATACGCCAAATCCGCCCAATTTTGCCCCAATATGTCTTGGAGTTAAATCATTTATAGGCTCAGAAAACTTTAAATCGTTATAATTATCATCATAATCACTATTTTCATCATTTTCATGTTAATTCCAAGCAATATTTTCTACGATTTCATTTGAAGTTCGATTATTTTATTTGAAATTTACTTGTACTATCTGTACCAAATATAGTTTACCTGTCCCATTGTTTTATTGCTAACTCTTCTTATATATAGATATCTATTGTATTTATTATATTATTATCATTATATATTAGTAATGGGACAGGTAGTACAGGTAGTACAAGTAAACTATAAGCTTATAGTATAAAATATATTTAAAAAATATCACCTGTCTTATATTCAAATATTGTAAAAATAATGTAATATAGGTATATTTACACAATTTTTAATTCTTTTTACATAAAAATATTTTTCATCTGTCCTTACATTATCTCCGTAACCGTAGATACTCTGCCTCCCTCTTCGAGGCGCAAGACTTGAAGTCGCAGGTTAAATTAAACACATATTTAATTTCATTTTTTTTAATATATTTCTAATTTTCTAAATTCGAAGCTAAAATAAATTCTAATTTTAATTGTTTTAATGAACGTTCCAATAAATCAATTTATTTTATATCATACTCACCATCTAATGATTGATTAAACTCCTCAATTTTAAAGATAATCATTTCAGAATGTGACAAACGAAATAGCTTTTTATTATATTCATTAATTACATTACTAAACATTATTTTATATGTATTATCATAACTGAAAATAATTCTCTCGATTGCAATAGGTAAATTAAACATTTCAATTAAAATGATATATATATTATATTGTGTTGTCTTTAGATGTAAATTCATTTAAGTATTGTAATGGATGCTGAACGTTCAGCTGCCAATAGTCTCTTTTAAATTAAATATATAAGTATAATAAATATGCGGGTAACAAAAGAACATAAATCATAAAATGCTGATCCATAGCAATATGGGGGCTCTATATTTAATTTACATTTAATCATATTATTATATATTAAAGGTAGAACAAAAGAACATAAATCACGAAATGCTAACCCATAGCAACATGGTAGAAGTCAAAATATAAACTTTCAAATAACATGTGATTTTGTTATAGCGTGTTTAGCTCTAAAGTTTAAATTTGAAAATATGAAATTGCTAGTGTTTATGTTGTAATGTGTTTAGCTCTAAAGTTTAAATAGCTAATTTCATATATCATGTGTTTATGTAAAATTGTGTTCAAACTATTAAATACAAAACTCGGTTCTACTGCATCCAAGTGTTGGAGACGCAGTATGTACAACTCGTGTTCCATTCCAATGTTTTGAATCTACTCGTCTTGTGTTCCTGTCTAAATACAACTTCATTCTTGTCCGAAATGTTGGCAGAGCGATCACCCACTCGACTTTTTCATCTGCGAGAAATCAATCACGATGGACGGGAACCCAAACTCGTCGTTGTCGAGGAGCGATGTCGTCGCTTCCTTTTTCTTTTGTGGGGTCTTGAGTGCATCCACATCCGTTCGCAACGTCGTAACGCTCGTGTGGAATTCGCCAGCCAAAGCATGCTGGTCTCCATCCTCTTCTTGGCCACTTGAATATTCTTCCTCCTTTTCTTCCTCGCTTTCAAACGCGGCATCCCATCGAGTTTCCCGCGGCACTGCCGCCGTCGACGATGATGATGCTGTCCAATCATACGATGGTGTCTGCCGCAATAACTCTTGCAAATCCATGTCCGACCCGGGCGGGATCGAATATTGCATCCTAACGATAAAAACAAATCACCCAACTTGAAACGTCGGAATCTACAACATACTGGGTCTTGGCGATTGCGTCCTTGGTCCGCTGGATCCACCGCAACACTTGCGGCATAAACTAGACCCGCGTTACATTTCGCCAAAATAATATGTTGAAGGACCTTGATCTGCGGCAATGGCTGCGCGGTCTTTTGTTTCTTCACAAGCAGCTGAAGCTTTGTCTTGGTCGGTTTCGTCGCTTCTTTCAAATGCGCCAACGCGAGTCGCTGCATCCCTTGGACGTAATCTTCCATCGCCGTCAAGACAAACTCCATTTGATGGAGGAGGGGACTCAAGTGCCCAATGTCGCCTGCCCGGTCGTCCACGTCCAACCCTTGGCGCCATCGTAGGCATCGATCGACGCATTTGATCATTTGTTCGCACACGATTTGACACGCCCGCAGCATGAGCACGACCCTAACCCGTACCGAATGAGGTATACCATAAAAGAAATAGAACGTCACGTACGTCTTTTGTGCAAGCGAAGCCTCGGCGTTGTACGTGTTGGCGCGCGGGACAAAGGCAAAACTGGATTCGAGTAGCGCAAAGAGGTGGACACTGCTCGCGTACGGTGATGTTGCTGGGCGGTGCTTAGTTACATGGGCACCCAGGGGACAGAAATTTAAGAGGCAGAGCCAGTACGTCGTAAAGACATGGCGAAATGTATCGGTAGTGATGCTGCGGTAGGTCGGATGGCAGTGGTCGACGTTGCCTTGCACCATCTCGTCCAAGACTGTCAACATGTCTTTGAAAAAGATGAGTGGTTGGGGGTGCAGCGCGTAGGCAGTGACCATGGCATGGTACATGTAATGCGTGCGACTGAGGAACGGACTGGGTGGAGTGAGCAGCGTCGTGGATTTCAAATGCTGCAAAGCGGCAGGACGGCCAAGATAGGCTTTCCATACAGCCGTGTCGAGGGCGGCATCGGGGAAGACATGGCTCAGGACCGATTGCGCCAAGCGAGCCGTCTCACGCTGGGCTTTGTCAGTGGTCGAGAGGCGGACTAGGAGATCCAGGAGCGGCACGATGGCCTGGGCATCCTGTAGCTGCTCGGTTGCTTGGTCTTGCAAGAGGCTGTAGACATACGCCCGAGCATCGGCGGCATCTGGAGCCATCGCATGCACGACAACGTCCAAGGGTTCATGGTCGAGTAGATGGAGCACAATCGCATAGAGCTGCAAGAGGGTCTCAGCGTGTGTGGGTTGTTGTTCGTGGTGGCCAAATTCAACAATCCGAGCCAACCATGTGGGCAAATGGGGAAGGTAGGCGGCGGCGTTGGGGGCTGCATATGTGCCGTAGAGTTGCCACCGGCGGCCAGTCGTCGTGCGATCGAGCATTTGATAGAGTACATGCAGGCTTGGCAGTGGCATCTCATGGGACAAAGCCAAAACGATTGGCTGCTGGATGTGGACGAGCGACGCTACCATCTCGAGCGACGTGGCGAGATCGTACGCTCGTTGAACGAGCTTCGGGATTGCCTCACCTGCGCGGCGGTGCTGCGTGTGGTGGAGGCCATTGATAAGGCCAATGGTCGCCATGAGCTGACACTGACGTTCGTCGACTTGTTGGTCGGCTGATGACGAGGTCAATTGCTCCACGAGGGTATCGAGGAGTGTCGACGTGCCATCATCACCATCGGCAAGAGAGACGACGAGACAAAACACCATGTCCAGCAATGCGTCCAAGTCGGTGGTGGAAGGTGGTCCATCTTGGTCTTGACGTTGTTGCAAGTGCCGGAGAAACCGAGGCCAGGCCAAGCTATCGTGGGTCTCCGCCAACACGCCGCGGCGGACGAGCGCTGGCACCACGTCCCGCGGCCGCCGGTCCGGTTGGACACAGAGGAACGCACAGACAAACGGCACGAGTGAGAGCGCGACGGTCGGCAACAAACGCCGCATCCACGCAGCGATGGCGCGCTGGTCCATCGCCTCGAGTTGCTGTGCGTACGAAAGATGGGCAGCCAAAAGCATGGCTGTGACTTGCGACGGCGAGGGGACGAAAATGTGCTTCTGGATTGTGAGGAGCACGAGGCTGTAGAGCGAGCGGTCGTGCGGGATGAGCTGGACGAGGCCAAAGCAAAGTGGATCGAGGACGGCGATGGGGACATGCGGCGCCGTGCTGAGTTGATGAATCGCATCGAGGAGGAGGTGGCCGTAGGTTGGGATGGCCGCCGCGCTGTCGGCGATGCAAATGGCGGCCGTGTGAGCCACATGCGCGCGGAGTGGATCTTGTTTGGCGAGGCTACGTATCGTCGTCAAGGGATGTGAGGCGGTGATCGTACTTGGTGATTTTGTGGCTCTGAGTGGCCAGCGTCAACAGCGAGACCAGCACGTCTTGCTGGGCCAGCCCATGTGTGTGCTGCAGCAGAAACGCGACTGTTTGGACGCCTGCCGAGACGAGGGCGTGGCGCGAGCCCAAGAGCGTCGCGCGGTGGAACGCCAGTTGGACGACGAGCATGCAAAAATGGACGCAGGGCGTGAGGAGCGATTGGGGGCTCTCAAGGGCGAGCGCCGCGACGGACTGAAGCCACGGCGCCGTGCATTTGCGCCCAAGTTGGATCATGCACGCCCATGCGACCTGCGACTGGGTGAGTACGAGGAGGAGGAGGATAGACAAGGGTGACGACCTTGGCATCTTGCTGGAGGAGAAGGAGGAGCCAGAGGCCATCGATGGACAAGAGCGTGTCGGCGGCGCGGATCGCGCGAAGAATGTACTTGAGTGACGTGGAACCGCTGCGGAGGAAGCGTCCCATGACCTAGAGACAATATGACATAGGAAAAGAGGAGGGGGAGACTGACTTCGACGACGAGGAGAAGCGTGGGATGGGACAGTTGATGGCATTGCGCGCGGATGCTACCGATGACGACGTCCCCGTTTGTGGATGTGAGCATGGAAAGGAGACCGCGGACGACTGCCGGCATGTCGTCTTCGTCGATGCTGTCCATGAGTGCCTGGAAGTGGGAAGAGAATGATGGGTGATGAAACCGAGTGTCGAGTGTACATGGACGACGGTGACGACATCGTTCTGTTGGTCAGGCGTGAGTGGCATGTCGGCGAGAGATCCCAGAATGGGAACGACGAGGGAGCCGTCGCTTTCGAGGAGGTCGCGGTAGGCTTGGATGACAAGCTCCATGCAGGATTTGGATTGATACGTGAGCTACGCCAACGCTGAGATGATGCCGAGGAGGAGGAGGAGGAGAGATGGCGAACCTTGGGAAGATGGTGTACAATGCACAGACGAAAATCCGACGTGTAGAGTAGCTCAACGAGTTGCTCGGTCACGCGCGCGTTCGATTGAAGGTGGAGACTCATGAGTCGGAGCAGCGCGTTCACACCTTCTTCGCCTTCCTTCTCGGAGCGGATACGCTCGATGAGGACGTCGCTCACGATGTCGCTTTCTCGGAGCATGGATGGTGCTACTTCCAGCACATAGCGCAAGCTGCCATGTCGCAGGGCGTCCATAGTTGCCGCCGCCGCCGCCATCCTGATATAACGCTCCGCGTTCGAATGTTCAAATCGAGCCGCCACGCGATTCGATTGGCGGACCAAAATATTTAATATATGCAGAACTGATATTAATCGAATTTCACAGGTATCCAATATGAGAGTATTTGTCACATCCATTCTTACGGTTGTGTCCCATCGTAACTCATTCAGGCTTTAAAAGTGTCTTCTCCATCGGGCATCTTGGAGGGATGCGTGGATGCAAATGCATCTTCCGTGGCGAGGGTATTGGCGATGCGGGTGATCGTGGGGAAGGGGGTCAGGTCAACATGGAAGAAGCGGGCGTTGTTCACTTGCGGAAATAAGTAAATGTCGGCCAGAGTGAACGAGTCTCCGTAGCAATACTTGCCCGCAGTGCCCTGCAAGCGCGATTCGAGTGCCCCAAATCCGCGTGTGACCCACTTGGCCACCCATTTGTCCCTCGTCGCGGCCTCCTCTTCCTTTGGGACGTTCTTGGATATCTAGATCATCATCTCCATGAGATGCATGTAGCAGTTGTTCTTCTACCTCGCGCAGGACGGCAAGGTTTTGAATTGGCTGGATGTCCGCGCCAATGATGTCGCAGAAGCTGCGAATGTCGGCGCGTTGCAGAGGGTCGGACGGCAGAAGCGGCGGGTCCGGCCTGGTTTCTTCAAGGTAGGCCAAGATGGCGCTGGATTGCGTGAGAAGGGTGCCGTCGATGGAGAGAGCGGGAATTTTCTACGTCTCGGATGTGAGGGACAAGGATAGAGGGGCATTTGAGGGACAGATGGGACGTACTTGGTTTGGGTTGAGCTTGCGATAGGCCTCGGATAAGTTCTCGCCGCGCTTGGTGTTGACAGACACATAGTCGAAAGGGAATCCTTTGAAGGCAAGCGCCGCTCGCACGCGCCATGAGCATGAGCTCTTCCCAAACGAATACACAACCGGTCGACATGCCGCCATCTTCATGAATGCCAGCAAATTTGAAAATGGGCACAGATCCCATTGGTAGATTCCCACCAATCACCTGCCGTCTTGTTTGATCCGTCCTGTTCCTGCCACATCATTATCCGGATCCGAATGAAGTATACAAAGCACCATTGTACTCAACATATAAGCAAATTTAATAAATATTTAGATCGCATTTTACAGTACAGATATTAATGATACCTAATTTTGCTTACTAAACGTATTAACATACCCCGACATTGTTGTAATCACTTCAAGCATCATCAAAATCCCAACATCATCAGCATCATCGCCCAGGTCGCGCGATCAATGCTGTTTGGCGGCAGATGACAGAAGCATATCTGAATTCGCCACCATGACCCAACGACCTGTGATGTACTCGATGGGCAAGAGCTCCTGCTGCTGGCGGGTCCGCGCCGTCCTCGCCCACAAAGGCATCGAGTACGACAACGTGATCGTCAATACCTTCACCAACGAAAACAAGAACGAAGCCTATCGCCGCATCAACCCCAACCAGGTACTCCCTCGTGATCCTCCTTGTCGTCTCAGTCTCAGATTCGTCGAAGAAAATCCCATCGCTTGCGATCGATGGCCATGTCCTCACGCAGTCCATCGCGATGATCGAGTACTTGGAAGAGACGCACCCGACGCCGCCACTCCTCCCCGCGGACGCCGTCGGCCGCGCCCATGTTCGCGCGATTGTCGACCTCATTGGCGCCGACATCCAGCCCATTCAGAGTCTCAGCGTGCTGCGTGAGGTATCCATCCTCTGCAGCCCACGCAGGATGTTGTTGACACGTATCTAGATTTCCAAGGACGCCGCGGCGGACGAGCAGCCCGCGCGCATGCAAGCGTGGGCGACCAAGTGGATCGCGCGTGGGTTTGAAGCTTTGGAAGCGCATTTGCAGACGACGGCCGGCACGTACTGCTTTGGCGAGACTTTGACCCTCGCGGATGTCTACCTCCTGCCGCAGGTGAACAATGCCCGCATCTTCAAGATGGACCTCGCGGCGTTTCCGACCATCCTGCGCATCGCCGCCACGTTGGACGAAGAATCGATGTTTAAATCCACGCATCCGAGTACACTCAACGACAACCCTTAATAATGTATGATTGACGGTTTGGATCAACTTTACGCCAGGGCTGAACACGATGATGTTTTCATGAAGGACTCGATTGCATGTCTTGGGGTGGTTTCTGCATATTCAGGTCGATTCCTCGATGACATGGAAGGCAGGGGATGACCTGTTGGGTCAAGCAGCCTTGTTGCAGCATTCGAGGCACGCGCAGCATGCCGCGCGTGTCATGGTCCGAAGACCTTTGCTACATGTTCAAGTAGACCTCATCATGCTCGCCATCTATCGACCCGAGATGGTGAGTGCCCTTTCGCGAAGTGCTGATGTTCCCGTGGTGTCGTGTCATCCTGTCGATCCAAATGTGGGACCTGCGCGTTGCACGTGATTGAGTCAAACTATTGGCCAATCAAATCGCAAGATATCGCTTCTTTAGCATGTATATCTCGTCGACTTTGGCTGGACACGACAGTACTGCTATCGTGGGTATCAATGTAGGCGCATGAGTTTCATTCCGTAAGCCTTCCCTACGAGAATGCATCCGTGCGAGAATGCATCCGTGACCTTTCCAGTATCACCCTTCATGCTGCCCTCTTCCAAGGGACTCGCTATGCTGACAACAGCATCGTGTCATGGCCTTGGATCTTTCGCTGTCAAGTGGGTGCACCATTTCGAGTCGAAATTCGAAACCGCTGGCGTGTCGTATCCGGATGTCCGGATGCCGAACGTTTCAAATCGCCGCAACTCGATTTGGTGTGGCCGCTTCCTCATCATGCCGGCGGGACTCGCGCTAGTCCTTGCGGCGTCCCTCGTCGTCATCGTCGTCGTCGACGGCAGTGTCCCCAACACCACCATCACAAACACCAATTCAACCTCAGGACTCTCCTGCTTTACGCAATGCGCGCTCACGTGCGGCTGTCCCATCGGTGCGAACGGACAGCTCTGCAATAGCCACGGTGCATGCGTCGATGGGACATGCGTCTGCAATCCAGGATGGAGCACCCGCAACATCAGTAGCGCGGGTGTATGTGACGTGGGTACGTCTGTCTCCATCGCTCCACGCATCATCATCATCATGATCGTCCTCCCTAGAATCAGTCTCGCTCAACTATAGCACGTACCTTTTTGTCCTGATCGTCTCGTGTATCTGCGGCCTCGTCGCATACAACGCCTCGCTCCTCTACCTCTACTACACGGACCACGTGCTCGTCCAAAAGTCCCGTCCTGCGTTCGTTCATCTCATGAACTTTGGCACGATCGTCTGCAGCGCGTCCATCGCCGTCGCCGCCAGCATCGCCGCGACGCCGCTCTCGTGCTCGCTCGCATGGGTATTTGCGGACCTCTCGTTTGTCGTTGTCTTTGGCACCGTCCTCGTGCGACTCGTGCGGACCGTCCGTGTCCTCCTCTCGTCGTCCAAAGGGCCGCCGGTCAAGATCACTGACGCGTGGGTCTGTCTCCACATTTGCTGTATGTCCCATTCTCATCTTCATCGTCCATTCTCACCATGCACAGGTCTGCTGGGTCTTGAAGGCGGTCTCCTCGCTGCCATTTGGATCCTCCACGGCTTTGACCTCGACACCTCCGCCACGTGGCAAGTTGGGGAGAGCAATAGTTGGGAGCACTTTCAAGGGTGCATCGTCCACTCGCGCCCCGCTGCGATCGCGCTTATTGCCCCCAAAGGCTTTTACCTCTTCTCGATCCTTGCTTTGGCGGTCAAGCTCCGTCGAAGCAAGAAGGAGGAGCGCGACATGACCAAGCTCGCGTTCTGCATCGGCCTCACGCTCGTGCTTTGGGCCATGGGGCTCAGCCTCTACTTGACGGCCACGCGTGCAATCGGCGACATGTTTTACCTCTGCCTCGTCTTCCTCCTCCTCCTCCCCACAACCATGGTCGTCTTTGTGACGGCCTACCCCAAATGGATTGAAATCCATCGCGCGCTTCGTGGCTACCACGCCGTCGTCCGCCCGTCGCTCCAACACTCGCGCGACATCAATCTCTACCTCCATCACGTTGCGTGGTACGATGTCCAGCAAGTCGAAGATGCCGAGCGCCAACTCAATCTGCTCCTCCAGCAACACCCGAATGGGCTTGAAATGGGTACTTGTCGTCGTTGGACGAGTCGATTGATGCGATCTTGTAGGGACACTCTTGATGCTCCTCTCGGACCGCGTGCGCCACCGAGGCATCCGCCGGCTCGCGACGACACAACTCGCGACAATCGATCCAACCCACGTGAGTTTATACGTGCCCCAACTGGTCCAAGCCCTCAAGTACGACCTCGTCGATGGCGATGTCTCGAAATCGCCGCTGGTGCTGCAGCTGCTCCGTCTCGCCTGCACGTCGGTCGACGTGGCGTATCAAATGTATTGGTGCATTGTCGTCGAGCTGCAGAATACGATGACGGTCGTGATTGAAGACCAGGAGATTGCACACCAAGACCGCAAATCCAAACCGCTCTTCGAGGCCTTCTTGACGTTGCTCGAGGACGCATTGATGACGCAAAGTGCCCACGGTCTGTCGCAGATGGATATATATCATTTTCTAAATCTGAGACAGGTCACCTCATGGACGGCCAGCGCCGCCTCGTCGATTTTGTCTCGGGCGTGTACCAGCGTCTCGAAACGGGCGATGCGAAAAGCATGACGGCGCAGCTCCGCGTCGAAGTCGCATCCTCGGCCTTCCCCGCGCTTCATCCGCTCTACCCCAACATTTGGGTCAAAGGGTTTGACGCAGACGCGTCATGGGTGTTCAAATCGAATGCCAAGCCCATGAAGCTACAGCTTCTCCTCGACAGCGCCGCGCAGCTCGAACACATCACGGTCGAACTCACGTCGACAATGATGACGAAACGGCGCTCGTCGTCGTCGTCCGCCTCGCGGAGTAGCCAAAGCTGCTTCAAGTACGCAGTCGCCGTTGAGTTGGTGGGTGGCGTCGTGAGTGGCGTGACCCAGCCTGGCTCGATTCGCATCGACGTCCATGGCCACGTGAAGACGCGGCGCTTTGGCGCGGACGGCCGCCTCGAGGACCCCATCGTCCACTTCCACGTGGGGGTTCCGCCGCAGCTGGTCGAGCTGCAGCTCTTCCTCAAGAAAACGGCGCTCGTGTGCGCCGGTGTCGCCGAGGTCGAGGTGCCCATGCTTGGCCTCCCACCCACGGCGCTGCAGATTCCCCCTACGGGTTGGTCATCAGAATCAGACTCAGAATCAGACGCAGATGTAGGATGTGGCGTGACCGTGGCCGTCCGATGCACCGAAGTGGAAACCCAAGACGACGCGATCAACAAAGCAGGTCTCGAACGTGCTGCGACCGAGCGATTGCAAGGCACCGTCAGCTCGGTCTCGCCCGGCATCATCTTCAAGGTACAATGGGTTGGAGGACGTGGGAATGACACGCAGTATCTTGTCAGCATGGCGACGACCTCCGGCAAGATCAACTGGCGCTGCAAATGTTGGCGGTCATGGATGCCATGTGTACGCACCACGGCCTCTTGTTGCACTTTACCTTGTACCGCGTCTTGGCCACAAGTGTCAACGAAGTACGAGACTCAGATTCTCAGCTCGGGATCAGAGATTTGAGTCTAGGGCATTGCCGAGTTTGTCCCCGGGTCGTACCCCATGTCGCAAGTCCTCCGCGACAACAACTACAACATTCTGGCCTTTTTGAAGCGCCACCAGTTTGACGTTGCTGCCGACAACAACGTCAAGCCGCAAGCGATGGACATCTTTGTCCGAAGTGTCGCGGGCTACTGTGTTGCGACCTACATTCTCGGCATTGGCGACCGACATTTGGACAACTTGATGATGAAAACGACGGGTCACTTTTTCCACATTGACTTTGGCTTTATGTTTGGCAAAGACCCCAAGGTATATGACGTCACATCTCTCGATCGAGATTGAAGTGATCATGTAGCCCCTTCCACCACCCTTTCGATTGACACCCGAGATGGTCAATGCCATGGGCGGTCTCGACGGCGAGGTCCTTGAAGGCATCAAGTGGGTCTAACAATCTGTCGTAGGACTTTAAGCGGTGCATTGGTCACGCAACCTCGTGCTTTAATATCCTGCGCCAAAACGCCCATGTGCTCTTGGCTGTGCTGCATCTGACGAAAGACGCCGGCATTCCAGACATGCGAGCGGATTTGAGCCAGGACAAGGACGTGGCGATTCACGAGGTGGAGTCCACTCTTGTGGTTACTGCATTGTTGAACCAATTGAGTGCAGGTGGAGAAGCGACTCTTGCTGCGGGCATCACCAGAGAAAGCCGCCCAGTTTATGCACCAACTCATGATCGAATCCCAAAACACGCAGACGACGGCGCGGTTAAGTCTCATGGAACGACTGCACCGCGTCGCAGTCGCGTTCAAGTAGTCATAGGAGACTGTATAATGTAAACTTATCCACCGCCATCGTCTCGAAGGTGCTGAATGAGGTTGTCGGCACTAATATAGTGTCCAATGATCGACTCTGAGAACCGCAGTTTGCTCCAGCAGCTTGTAAAGGGCGGCACAAGGCAGTGGAGGTGGAGATGGTTGACAGAGTTGAACGGGTATTGATGGAATCCAAACTGTCTAGTGAGATATGTAAGAAAATACCGAGGACATAACATGTACTTGTCGTTGACTGCGATAGATCCCGTGGCCGAAAACAAAAACTCGCATTCGTGTTCGAGCAAAGTCTTCCCCACCGACACCATGTACTGGACTGGAGGTGACTCGTGAATCATGGGAGGATCAAGGATAGAGAGCGTACTTAGGTTGATGTGCTTTTCACTCAACTCGGACGAGTTGCGAATGTGCTGCTTGGGCACGACGAGGATGTGGACGGCGGCCCGGGGATGGATGTCTCGAAACGCCATGATAACGTCGTCCTACCAAGGAATTGATGATGCAAAGTCAAGGACATGTACTTCAAAGAGAATCCCGTTGGGTGCAAACACCATCGGGTCGCAGAAGACACAATCCTCCATGCGACCGGCAAGGTGTAGGTAGATATCAAGGGCCAATGAAGTTACACATTACGTCTAATTTTGGATCTTAGAGACTCGTCTTCCAATGCGTGATTTCGACGATGTTGCTGTCCAGATCGTGAAAAAAGAGCGACCATTGCCTGTACGTTCATGAAAAAAGCCTCAAATGAAGCACGTACCGGCCGTAGTCGTAGAATTCGACGGGGATGGTGACGCCGGCGTCCTTCAAGTCTCCTCCTAGGGAGTCCTTGATCGCGAGGAAGTCTACTTCGTCGACGCACGAGAGCGCAAAGTGCGCGCCATTGTGGTCGCGGATGGGAGTCTGCGAGGCGGTGTCGATCGGAAGGAGCGCGATCTGCGCTTGGCCGACTCGAAGGAAGGCCGGATCGAATCCGAAATGCTTGTCGTCCTTGAAGAGATGCTCCGCCCCGAGAAGGTCTTCGTAGAAGCGGACGGATTTCCGTACGTCCTTGCAAACGATGCACACATGGTCGAGGGCGGGGCGGCGGCGGGCGAGAATGCCGCGTGTCGTCAAGGAGCTCATCCATCGCATGGCCTTCACCTGCATCATCCTGGATCCTGAATCACAACGACATTTTGAAGGGATATGATTGGGTACATAAATTATTTTCAGCCAATCAAACAACATCATATCAATTTGCGTGTGCTTGGTTACTGGAACTGGAATCTGCGGCCGACTCCTGCCGCCGGCCGGCATCAACAAACCCAAGGACTTTGCGATATTCCTTCCGGAGCTGGTTCCGCAGGGTGAAGACGGCGGCAGAGGTGTTTTTGAGCGCGGCTTCCGCTTGCTGTAGCTGCTGGTTGAGCTCCGACTTGGATAACGTCGCGACTGGATTGTTCTCGTTCGCCCACGCACGCCGTGTCGACTTGTTGATGTACTTGACGCAGCTCAGTTGGCTGCGACGAATTTCCGTGCCTGTCCGCTTGCCCTTGGTCTGCGTGAGTTCCTTGAGCTGCCCACGTGCTCGCCGCAAAGACTGCATGTCGTCCATTTCGTCCTGGAGGCGCGCCGCGTCCCGGCGGATCGCGAGGAGTTTCTTCACGCAGGCGCGGTACATGAGCGGCCATGACGTCCATCGCATTGCGACGACGCTCCATTTTGACTCTTCCGAGGCTTCGATCCCACACAGACGACGGACTGCGCCGACTGTCTTGTGATACCGAGACAAGGGTGCACTGTTGTCTTCGGGGTTGTCCTCGTCTTGGTTGCTTGGGGGAGACGGAAGCGTGGCGAGGACGAGCAGGTCGGTCTCAAAGCGTCCTCTCCATACAAAAGGGTGCTCAGTTGTGTCTCCCATCGTCTTGCAGACGCCGCGGATCGCATATAGTTCATGGGCCTCAAGGAAGACGTAGATGTGGAAGCGGCAAATCTGAGGCAGGGTGTCAACCATGGCCAATTTGAAAAAAGCTGAAACGAGTAACAGGGTCGTTCGAAATGTTTTTTATCCACCACTTGGCGCTCGAAATCTATGTAAAAAACGTGTTAAAACGCGACCGTCCCAAAATGAGGGTAAAAATTAGTGCATTTTCGACAATCGCATACGAATTCCAAGTTACAATATAAAAAATATTTAAAACCTGGTTCCATTCTATTTAAATCAAGTCCGTTTCGCGCGCGCTATTTTTAAGTGTCGTTTCGGAACCGGGTGGCCCTTGGAGTGTATTTTTCCGCGCAACTGCGAACGAGCGCGGCATGAGTGGAGTCTCCAAGCATACGGAGAGGTCGGGGGGACGGCCAGATCCGAGCATCGTGTCCAAGAAGCGAAGGCTGAGTCCAGACCAGCCGATACGGCGACAGTCTCTCCACGATATGGTCGCTCTCTCAGTCGCCCCGCACATCGAGCACATGAAGGACCCGCGGTCTCATGGACTTTTCTTCCTCATTCGTAACAGCGGCGAGTCGAGGCGGGACTTTACGCTGCGGAACCTGGAACAGTCGAATGCAGGACACATGGTCGACATGTTCATGGTCTTCCTCAGTCTCTTCTGGGTCGGTGTGTACGTTGTCATCAACAGCAACGGCGCGAACCCCAAGCTGCCGTCCCAGATCCAAGGTACGCATCTTCCATCCTAAATCTTCTTTACACGTGAGCATGTAGCGTTGAGCAACAGCCTTGGCGTGATCTTCCTCCTCGAGTACGTGTGCATGTGTCGTCCCTTCATTCACGTGCGTCGTCCTTTCCATAGCTACATGATACGCCTCTATGCGTCCCCCCTACGAACAAACCATTTTTGGAGCTTCTTTCCCATGGTCGACTTTATCTCGCTCATCCCCATGGTCATTGAAATCGTCGTCGGCAACGATCGGCTCACGTCGATCTCCAAGCAAACCGATTCGCTCCGCCAGTTTGCGTCGATGCTCCAAGCCTTCAAGACGATCCGCATCCTCCGTGCCTACCGCGCGCTCAAATTCATCAAGAGCACCGTGAATCGCCAGATGACGGCGACGGGGCTCACAGTCATCTGCATCATCATCGCCATGGCCGGCATCCTTCAAATCCTCGACCAATGCTCGCCCGCGTGCGACACGGTCATGTTTTGTGCGACCGACTTCACGCCGTACGCGTGTCCCCAGAACGACACGTGCAAAGAGGCCGATGTGCTCCACGACTGCTGCAAATGCCAGGAGCTTTCATTCTTTGACTGGGTCTACTTTGTCGTGGTCTCGATCTCGACGTTGGGGTACGGCGACATTTCGCCGCGCGGCCGCCTCGCGCGTCTCGCGACGTCCATCATGATGCTCATGACGTTTGTGCTCGTGCCGATCCAAGTGAACCGACTCGTTGCGACCATCTCGACGCACTCGGGCTATACCAACTCGTACAAGGAACACCGGACGCACACGCACGGGATCATTTCCGCGGGCGGTGAAATTTCCGCCGGCACGCTTTCGAATTTTCTCCGCCAGTTCTTCCACCCCGACAACCCCAACTGGAACGAAAAGATTGTGATCTTGCACCCGTCGGCCCCAACGAACGATGTCAAGCGTGTGATCCACCTTCATGAACCCCGCGTCCAATACATTGTCGGCTCAGCCATGAACGACCTTGACCTCGAACGCGCCATGATCTCCAAGGCTGCTGTCTGCTACGTGCTTGTCAACAAAGACACGCGGCGCCCGAGCCACGAAGACCAATCGTGCACGCTCCTCACGGCCGCCTTTCGCGGGTGCAACGCAACAGTCCCTGTCTTTAGCCAAGTCTTTATGAGTCAAAACATCAGCCACTGCATCCTCTCGGGCGCCTCGGGGGTCATTTGCGTCGAGAAACTCAAGCTCGGCGTCCTCGGGCTCAATTGCACGGTCTGGGGCCTCTCGACGCTGCTCTCGAATCTACTCGACAAGGTCTCGCCCGCCGTGACTCAAATTTACCCCAAAGATTCGTGGGAGACGGCATATCTCAAAGGTACTTCCTCCCACGATGATGATGATACTGACGTGCATTAGGTTACCTCCATGAAATCCACCGCGTGGACATACCTCGGTCGTTCTCGGGCTTGACGTACCGCGAACTGATTCAATTTCTCTTCTCGACGATCCAAGTTGTCCCCATCGCCATGCTCACGGTGCGTCGTCCATTCGTCCAATCGTCGTCGTCCATTCGTCCAATCGTCGTCGTCCATTCGTCTCATTATTTCAATAGGACAAGGGGGTCACATTTGCGCCGATGGACTTCAAATTGGGCGCGACGGCCGACCCGACCATCTGCTGCACATTGTACATCCTCGCGCCCAGTGTCACGGTCGGCGACCAAATTGCCGAGTACCCGCTCGAACAGATCCGTGTCTTCCGGCAGACGCTGCGCAAGCAGGAGCGATACATTGCCGAGCGAGCCCAAGCGGCGTTTGAAGCGGGGGTCGTCACACCCGACAAAGCCTGCGCCACGTCCTCGACAATGGCGCCGATGGACGACCCGGCCAAGATGTCGTTCACGGCGCTGGCGAAAAACCTCCACCAAGTCAAACACGCATTCGGGCAGGCGTCTCCGTTCAAGGAATTTCTCGCCAAGCCACTCCCTGAGAACCTCGTCGACCACGTCGTCATTGTTGGCCTTCCCGCGTCCCTTGGTGATATCATTGTGCCGTTGCGCCAGTACAACTCCAAGTCATCGGACTTGCACAGTTCGTCCGTGCCGATCCTCTTCATTGCGCCGTTTGGCATGACAGAACACCATTTTCACAGCATCGGGGACGCCAACCACGTCTACTTTGTCCAGGGTTCGCCGCTCAGTTCGTTTGACCTCCAGCGCATCCGGATAGAGACTGCCTCGGCCATCATCATCCTCGCCGGGTCAGGCTCGCGGCGCAAGTATGTCGATGAGAACATGGTCGACGCGGACGCAATCACGACCGTGCGTTACATCAACGAAGCGTGCTCGGGCTCGAAACCGCCCAACCTGATTGTCGAACTGGTCAAAGCGACCAACGTGAAATTCATGAGCTCGATCGTTAAGCGGCAGACGAATCGCCGCGGCGGACGCCGACACAGCGATGGACGCCACACGCGGTTGTACGGCTCTGTCGCACTCAAATACATCAGCGGCCAAGAAGTCCAAGCCGCCAACACGAGTGCACCGCAGAAAGACCCGGAATCGAAAATCGACATTGAACACATTTGCGAACCGTCGTATGCGTCAGGTGCAGTGCTCCAATCATCCATTTTTTCATTGGTCACACAATGACGTAGGTCGGGTGTATGTGAGCGGCATGATCGATTCTCTCATGAGTGAGTGCTACCAAAAGCCAAATATCATTGCCGCCGTCAATTTGCTCATGTTTGGAAGCCCGAGTGACCCAGAGTGAGAGAATGAGCTAATGCATATGGAACTCATCCTAATTAGCAACCAACGGGTATTTCAAGTCCGAACGCCCAAATCCCTCAATGGCAAAACCTTTGGCGAATGTTTCCGCAAAGTGCTTGCGCTGGTATACGAGATGATATATGTTGGATATGCTGACACGGAAGTAGAACATCATTTGCATTGGTTGCCTCCACTCGGGTACAGACACAGCCCCGCCATATGTACACACGAACCCCCCCGCCGACATGATCATTTACCACACAGACTATCTCTATCTGATTGGAAAACCCTGTGCAGAACTAGACCTCTAACTTATTTAAGTTACATAGCGAATGCGATCGAGGTACCGAATGTAGGCAAGACGGAGGTCATGATGGACGATGGCAGCATAAAGATGGTGGAGTGATGCATGCACGAGGAGATGGAGACAGAGAAAAAGAGCAAGAAGATGGAGACAGGCCGATGCTATGGAGAACGAACTAGACAAAGTCAAGGTACACAGCATGGAATATACAAACCAGTCGGTGATTTCAGAGGCACATGCGAGTGTGTTCATCTCGTTGTCTGGACTAGGGGATTGCATGACAAAGAAAAAAGTCAAGGTTGATGATCTTACTTCCATTGGGGGTTGCAACAAGCTTGGAAGAGCGTAAAGCGGAGGGACGCGTGGACGATAGCAACAAAGTCGAAGACTGTCGCGACGATGCAGGCGAGAGACATCTACATCCGTCAATGTTTTCACGGATATGCTGGCACTTGTACGAGGAGGAAGAGGCGGGGTCTAGGCATGAGACGAACGACCGAGCCAGTGATGACGAGACCAATGCACGTGAGCGGAGCCGCTGCGAGGAGGAAGGGATACGGCCGCCTCATTCCGTTCACTTCCATGTCGATGTACAAGAGAGCGGCGATGCCCTGTCTTCCATTAAAGCACATTGTCATCACATATTACGTACGAGTATCGTGGCTGCCATCGGGCTCTTGAGACAGAATGACTCGATCATCGAGACGACATCTTCGACATGCTTTCTACGCTCAAAATGTTGACATTAGAAACGACATAATGCTTATGGCGACTATATATAGAATATTTTGATTGGGTGATTTGGGAACATGAAAATAATTTTTAAATATTTGATTGGCTCCTGCACTCCATTGCTTTTGTCATGAAAATACGACTCATACGGATAGATTATCCGGATACCAGGAGATGTCGGCGCAGATTCTCGGAGTCCTGTGCGATGCTACGTGGGTTTGTGGCTCGGTTGCGGCAATCGCTTCCGCAGGCTGCGGCAACGACGACAAAGGAGGAAACATCCAAGGTTAAAACAGCTGCATTTTCATTGTCATGGCCTCACACGCGTTAGGTTCCATTCGATGCAAAGCAGACGCCTCCTTCAAACTCACTTCCATCGACCTCATCACCTCCTCCATTGTCGACGGCCGTATCCCCCGCCACGCCATCCAACACATTCCTCCGCGATCTCTCGTCCAAAACATGGACCTCCGTGCGCAGCATGGTGCCTCCCACGCATCTCTCTTCCCTCACCCTCCTTCAGGTGCCCGATCCCTCCAACGTCGCGCGCTCGACATCCACATTTGTCTCGCAGCAAGCGTCCAAGCTTGACGCGGGGGCGCGGCAGGGTGCTCAGTTTGTCCACGAGCGCACCGTCGGTGCAGCCAAGCAAGGCGCGCAGTACGTGCAGCGCAAGGCCGTCGACACGACCGTCCACGGCGCCAAGCTACTCCAGGACGCCACGACGCACGTCGGCGCGTCCGCGCGGACCGGCGCGCAGTACGTGCACAAACAGACGACCAAGAAGGTCGTGGACGCAGGCGCGGCGCTCGTGGATTCGTCCAAGAAGACACTCGACCGCACGCGGCAGAGCGTCGTCGCCTCCTCGTCGGCCGCGGTCACCATGGCAGCGGAAGCGATGGATCCGCGGGCCAAGGTGCGGCGCATGCGCAACCAAGTGCTCCTGCTCGTCTTTGCCGGCATCTTTGTGTATGGCTTTGCATCGGCACTGCCGCATGCGCTGGCGAAATACGCCGCCGAGATGCAAAAGGAGCGCGCCAAGCGGCAGCAGCAGGCAACATCCGACACGAGTTAATTCGAATTACGGAGTGTCTGTGACACACGTGCGGATGCGTGACGCCGCTTCGTCGACACGCGAGAGTCGAATGCCTTTGGCTTCGTCCATCTAGCATCATGAGTCGATGAGAGAGTGAGCCAGTTCACAACTACCGTGTCAATCGTTTGGCGAATGCAAGCCTTGACGAGATCTTCTTGGGCTTGGAGCACTTCGTACTTGTGTTTGGCGACTTGAACGGCGTTATCAAGCGCGAGGAGCTGAAGGTGATCGGCGACGGCGGCGGCGAACGCGTGTTTTGGCACGCGGCGCTCTGGTGTGCCAAAGCTTGCAAATCGGATGGCTGTGATTTGGGACCCCACGGGACACGCAAGGACGAGCGTCGTGTTGTCGGTGGCCGTGGCTTCGACAAATGTCGCGTTGAACGAGCAGACGACCGTCGTCGTCGTGTCGTCCTCTTCGGGTCGCACATGGCACGCAGGTTGGGCGAGGCAGCGTGGAAGAAACGGATTAAGGCTCGTGATGGTCATATTGGGCGGGCAGATGAGACGCGACGCGGCCATCGAAAAGGTCGCGGACGAAGCCGTGGCGGCGCAGATAGCCTGGACAGCCAGCGACTTGTTGGTGCAATCCACTGGGCCAAAGATGCTGCACACAAATATTGGTCAGGAGGAAAATGAAAGGTGGAGGATGCACCTCGATGCTGCTTGGATTGAACACGTCGGTTCGAAGAGACACGTGTCTTCGACGATGGTGCGTGAGGCGTTGGCATGGCATCGACCGAATTCAAAGATGCTGAGTGTCGACTGGTTGAGTGAGACAGGACTTGTCGTGAGAGGTGGAGTGGTGCTGTTGCGACCATGAATAGTAGCGACTGGAGTCAAAGTCGAATCTGGCACGTCTGTGGGCTCTGTCAAGGGAACACTACTTGTGTCTGGGGAAATGGTCTCATTGAGAGCAGACAGCGTAGGTGCAGATTGAGTGGGCCACTGTGGGTCGTTTGTGGCAGGCAGTCCGTCTGGCAGAGGTGTCACCACTGGGATTGTATCTGGCGGACGAGTCATAATGACATTTGCCTCGCTCGCTGGTGTGTTGACTGGTGCATCAGTGGTTGGTGGTGGGTTCGATGCCGCCGTCTCTGACGTGCTGGAAGCGTCGTCGACGCCTGATGTCGTCGTGGGTGTCGTAATCTCCCCCGTGTCTACTCCATTCCATGCCATGTCAGTTGTTGCGGACGGCGTCAATGGCGTTGGAATTGCAGTCGCACTCGGCTCACTCTTTGTCGTTGTCATTGGCGGTGGGCTGGTGGACTCGACTGCTGCCGTCGTGGTAGTTGGGGCATTTGTTTCGTCACTTGGCAAAGCCGATCCAAAGGTCGGTGTCGGCGTGTCGTCGGACGAATCAACGACGGTCGGGGCGGGTGGGACGGTGTCAGTCGCCCAATCCGTGGTCGTTGTCGATGGTGGTGACGCAGTGCTCGTCACGCACGTGCGGCCGACAGTGGACGCGACCATGGTCAAGTCGACCTGGGTTAGGTTCATGCCCGATGGAAACTATCGACACCACATCAACATCTCGTGTGCTCGAGACAGTGTCGAAATACCCCCTCGAGTGCTTTGGATGTGCATTGCCACAGCGTGTCAAAGTAGGCTGCCTGAGTCTCGTTGGCTGCGTCCTTTTGGGCGGCGATGAATTGCAGCACGTCCGTCTTGGTGAACGAGAGACTGGCTCGTGGCTGGAGCACCAACGCAAGCGTCTCTTCCGCTGCACTGGCTGTCGCAGTGGGCGGCGGCTGGCTGCATGCGGCTTGAATGTCTGCCATCACTTGGGGCCATTGGTCGTGCGGGATAGGCAACGTCGTGTTGACAAAGTGCTAACCACCCCGTTAGCCGCATGTGGCAGAGACTGTAAACGTACCGTCGTGTAGGCTTGAGCCAGGCACGTCGTCAACGCCGCGTATGTATCGTCCACGGCACTTGCCATCGCATCGGCTGCCAACTGGACGCGTGTTTCCGCTGCTTGCTGTTGGGATTGGACGGCCGTGAGCGACTGCTTAAGTTGGTTGGTCACATCCGACGCATCAATCGAAATCAAGTTCGAAATGGCTGGAGACTTATGGACAAGTGAGACGGCGCCCCCAGCCATTGCAAGGAGACAGAGGGTGGTGAGGACAAGCTTGAGGGAATAACGCGGGGTGGTGACTTCACTTTCCATCGACGATGGCCGATGGAAGAGACGGTGGGTGCTCGGCGCGGCATCCTCGCTTCCGTATCCTGAGGGCTTGGCGCTGGCAAGACTCATATGTCAATGAATGGATCTTTCGAACGACACTGTGAGTAGCTTTGAAACTCCCTCTCCTCTCTCACCCTCTAGCTAGTTCAGGTGGTTTCAATGGCGTCTCCTAGTACGGCGCCAGATAGTATGACTGCTGCCACCTTCGATGTGATGACATTAGATGGCGATGCCCTTGTGGGGTCATGGCGTCCGTCCATGACTCCGTGCTGGGGTGTCGTTGTGCATGTGTAACGGCCATCTCAATTGTGAAACTCCCATCTCTCCTCCATCGAAAATGAAACCGCCGCCACCCACTGTGCGAAGGATGATGCGATCAATTCGGTGGCGACACACAAATTTCACTCACGCCACTTTACGTGCCAACGTCGCTGCAGAAGTACAGACGTGTCTAATTGAACGCGTTATCACACGGACGACGTTGCTTTTTGGATGACCGTGAGCAGGCCTTGCCGTTGGGTCGAGTCAGGAAAGAGGCATCTACACGGGAGGGGTTGGTGATTGTCGTATACACATGTCGTACTTGACAAGCGCGGTCATGTTGTCTTTGGAGAATTCTTTGAGGCGGCCCGACGTCCACTTGTCCTGGACGCCCATCACGCTTTCCTCCATCAGCTGTGTCAGGAGCTGAAATTTGGTCCAGTTGGACACGTGTTTCTCAGCCATGGCCCTCGACGTAAAGAACGTCGCGTTGACTTCTTGGTGCCACAGCGAAAAGAGATGGTGGACGCTGTGCACGGCCTTGAGCGGTGATTGAGGCGGGCGCAGGAGCGAATCCATCATGTGCTGGAGAAGCGGCTGCACCATGCGACTGACGAGTGTTGCGTACACCGCTGGCGCCAATCCGTCCTTCCAATGCTGGATGATGCGTTCAAACTGAAACAAGATGACCTTGATGCACGTCTCGACTTGATTGAAAGCTGCGTCGTCGTGCACGTCGCGCCACGTCTGTGCATCTTCATGTCAACAAAACACCAAGACGTCAACATACGGGACACGTTTGGAGCGACTGGAGCATCTTGTCGCTGTGGGTCTTGGCGAAATGCATGAGACTGTGTTCGCCAAACTCGCGCGTTTCGGGGATCATGTCGACCATGGACACGCCCGTGGGCAAAGCCGCTTTGAGCGGGTAGACGCATGTGAGCATGTGGCGCGTGAGGAACATGCAGTCGTTGTGGAGGAGCATCACGACGCGTGGGTCCTGGACGAGGGCTTCCTTGTACATGCTGCCCATGCCCATGCGGAATAAAAAGACTCCGTCGCGGGCCGTGTGGAAGAGCACCGACGCTACGTCCGTCGTCGCAAATTCTTGCGACGCTTCTTGCAGCAACGTGTCGACCTACGATGTGTGGTTTGTTTGGACGCCTAGCAAGGACTGACCTGGGCCCAGAGCTTGGTCGCGCACAGCGAAACGCGAAGGTCGGACGTTCTTGCATCGTCGGCAGTCGAGGTCGGCCCGGTCTTGCCCTTTTTGGATGCCGATGCAGCATTGGCGGCAGTAGTCTTCACGACGACCGAGTCCATGTAGTCCTTTTGCATCGAGTGACGGATGGACACGAGTACGCGCCGCCGCTTTTCCATGGCAAAGCGGCTGCCGACATCATGTCAGACCAACATAGAGCACGACATCGTACCTGTCTAAATGCTCGAGCAAGGCCGACGACGACAACGCCCAGCCCATTGTGCGCATAGACGCGTCAAAGCCATGCACGAGTGGCTGGACGTTGTTCTTAAAACGAGGGACGTCGGCGAGGTCCGACGGGAGATTCTCGAGAAAGAGCGCTTCGAGTGGCTCAAAGAGATGGGCCTTCCAGAGGAGCGGGCCGAGCGCCGCCGTGTTGTCTTTCCACTTGCCATGGAGGAATTGGAACACGACCAGCACGTGCTGCAAGACAGTGGCAAACGAATCGTCGGTAGACGGCGACCTACGATAACGCGCGTGTGTCACGGGAATGTACAAACATACGTAGTACGATGATGATGGGGTGGGTTTCGACGACAGCGTCAGCGTGTGCGCGTGGACATGGGGTACCAGCTCGGGGTTGGTCAGGAGTGGCTGGAGGATGTGACGCATGATGGACGAGGCTAATGTGTCCAAGTGATGTTGGAGGCGTTTGGCGGCAGCCAGCGCGGCCCATAGGTTCTGGGGCGGGAATAGTTCGATCTTGTGCGCTTGGATCAAGCAGACCGCGTCGACTTGCTCGTCCAGCGCGCATTGCAGCTGATTCTTTCGCATCACGCGTTGAACGTGCATCAATTGCATGATTGGGGCGGCCTTTTCTTCCTCGACGAGAGCTTCCATGGACGCCAATTCGGTCGCCGCCGCTTCCAACTGCTGCTGGTCCATGTTCGCATCGAAGCTTTGAAAGAGACCGTCCAGTTGCGACAGCACACGCAGTAGATGCAACATTTCCTGGGATTGTTGGATTTGAGTGTGCAGCCGCGTTTTCGCCGCCATCGACTGTTGCAACTGCGGCGTCGTTGTGAGCGGCAACATGGAAAGGACAGGGCACACTACCTCGTCGTCTTGCGGCGTGTCCGACGGTTGCAACTGGGAGACAGTGTCGTCCAAAATCGATTCGAGTTCCTTCATGCGGATCTGCACGTCGCTTTCGACGCCCCCTTGCCGGGACCATTTCGCCGAAAACTGCATCGCTTCGTCGATCGAGATACTCGATGTCATGTTCGCACTCGAGCCGTAGAAGACGCGGACAGCCTCCACGATCTGGCCCTTCAAGCTCGATACTTCTCCATGCAGCTCGCTAAGCTTCCTACGCACGTGTCTAGGATCTTCAGATCGGCGCGCGGCCTCACCTCGTCAGCGCCTCTGTCGTCGCACTCATTTTCGTGTGCGGAAGGCGGGTATCGAAATTGACCGCAACCTTTCTAATATAATATTTTCAAATTATATAGTGCATGCATATATACGGGTTTTTCATCTGGTGTGCAATTGTGTCGTGGTGCGACATACTGTATTTACCCTCGATTGTTCGACATCGTTCGGCCCCATCGGATGGGACTCTTCCTTGCGCATTCAATTGGCGTCTGGTGCTGCACTTCACAAGCTCAATGCTTCAACCGGGAGTCTCCATCTCCCCTCATTTCTGCATTTGCCCGCGAAGATCATCATGGGCATGATCCTGGCAACTGTCACCAAGACATTCGCGGGGCTTTATCAATTCGTCAAAGCTATCCTCCGTCTTCTTCTCCTCCCTTGCAACGCCGCGTGGAACAAGCCCGACCCACGCTACTCGTTTGATGAATCCATGACGCTCAAGTTGACCTCGTGGATCTTGGATACGTTTCCCACAGCGACGCTCCGATGGTTTGTCGACTCCCAAAGCGAACACTCGACATTCCAGTACGCCCGTGTCTTCCTCATGCTCCTCATTTCATCATGTTGGTACAGGCCAGTCGACCATGTGAACCTTGAATCAGGGGTGCAAGGTACGTCCGTTTCCTTGTCGTCTTCCCGTTCTCACACCGTTCAGGGCGATGGTACCGTCGTGGCGGCCAGATCCAAGAGCTTAGCACAGACGACGGCGTTGTCGTCCTGTACATCCACGGCGGCGGGTTTGTTTCATTCGATGTCCTCCCACTATGTCTATCCTGCTGCTTGTAGTTTTGTCTGCGGCACCTCGGCGGGCGAATCGGCCACCTTTTTCAATCCGCTTCTTGGGGCGCTCTCGACACGCGGCATCGCAACCCGCATTTTCAGCATCGACTATGCGTTGGCACCAGACAATACATACCCCACACCAGTGTGCGAAGTCCTCAGTGTACCGTTCGAAATCGTTCTGGTGTTTGAATTTTGGGGCGCTAGGCATACACGTGGCTCACCGAGAAGGTTCAGCCCAAGCGCCTTGTCGTCATGGGCGACTCTGCCGGCGCGAACCTTGTGCTGACTCTCCTCTTGGGTCTTCCAGACGACAAGACCCCCGCCTGCGCGGTCATGATCTCCCCATGGGTTGACCTCCATTGTCATGACTTGCCTTCTGCCACGCCGTATGACTACATGACCAAGTACGCTGGATAAGGAAGGACCGTCGAGACACGAACATGCCTACTAGGGATCTCTTCGTCACATGGAGAAACATGTATGTAGGCCATGACCTGACCAAAGTCGAAGAGGCGTCACCTGGCTTGCACCGCCTCGAAGGATTGCCTCCTCTGATGGTGACGTTCGAGATCCATCTCCCTGATGTTACTGACATGAATGCATAGGTTGTCTATGGCGAATGCGAGTTGCTCGCGAATGCCATCCGCACATTTGTCCGTAAAGCGAGGGACAATGTCGACGTGGAGGAAGTGACGCATCCGTTTCTCTTTCATGGGTACCCAGTGGTCTTGGAAGACGGCGGCGGGTCCATCGACATCATTGCCGACTATGTCGTGCGCCGTGTCGGTGTTCCGGAACAATAAAGTCTAAAGCCCCGGTTCAAATGGCACTTTAACTGTAGTTTCAAATCACACCGTCCAAATGTCGCTACCAATGACATTTTCCGGATAAAGATATTTCCGCATGAGGACCTTTCGTTTGAAAATTGGCGGCAACAGCGGCGATCCGTCCTGGACGAGCCTCAACTTGTCGTGGACTGAGAGTAGCAATGGAGAAAAGCGCAGTCGTATCAAAAGCACCGGTCGTGAATGTCGATCGTGTAATGGCACTTGAACGAAGGGGAGAAATTGACAATGTGTCTTTTTGCGTGGAATGTAGGCCGCCTGATGGCAAAGTTGAATGAGGATGAACAGCCTGCACAGACAAAGACGTCATGAAGAGCGCAGTTTCGGGTCAAAGGGCGCAAGGGCGTCAACCGATCATCCTTCTTCCTTCCCAGAGATTGATAATGATACTTGAGGCGTGGTGTGGCCTTCCTTTGGAGGACGGCGTCGGCATTTGTTCGAAAAGGCGTCGGTATTTTTAGCGCTTTTTTCGGAATAAAAATATTGACTTGAATATAGAATTTTGTATGGAATATGTGTAACGGCTCCATTTAGTGAGCGCAGGGATAAAAATATCGCCGAGATCGAAGGTTTGGCGCATTCAAGAAAGAGCGCGGGACCACACACACACATATGAGCGACGGTTCCACGTCCAATGTCGAAGCCGTCGCGGTCGCGCCGCTTCCGCAGGAACCCAAGGGACCAATCGCCATCCTTATGGAGAACATGTCGTTGAAGGGTGTCGATCCAGCGTCACCTACGTCATCTGTGACGAAGGAGCAGGTGTTGGCGGCCTCCCCATTGCAATCCGACTTGCCGATATCTCCCGAGAGGGTGACGGAAATGGTGGGGGAAATCAAAGACATCCTAAACTCGTCGTCGCCGTCCAAGATCCCCATTCGAAAACCATCCCTGACGTCGACCGACCTGACATTGGATTTGTCACCGCCGACCGACGAGGACGACGCCATGAAGAAACGACGGTCCATGTCCCCAAGCCAAAAAGAAGATATGGCAAATCGTCTCTACAGCAAGGCCATGGAACTCAAGGAGAAACGGGATAATCTTTACCGCGCGCCCAAGGAAGAGTGTACGTTCAAACCAACGATCAACCGAACGCCGTCGAAACGCGACGAGCTTGACAAAGATCGATTCCTAGCCTTGCACGAGGATGCAGAGGAAATTGCACGGCGTCGGGAAGAGCTAAAACACAGTCTGGAGTCTCAATACACATACAAGCCAGAGATCTCAAATTTGTCGCGCCGAATGTCCGCGCGGCATGATCTGGCCACGGCCACCGAGTCGACAACGAAATTATCCCGGGCCGAAGAACTCTATTTGAAGCACCAAGAAATCGAAGCGAAGCGGGAGGAGAAGAAGAAGGAACAGGAAGAAAAGACCGCCGTCGAATGCACATTCAAGCCACAGATCAAGAAGCTCAAAGGCAAGTCACCCCCGAAAGCGCCGCTGTACGACGCCGAGCTCATGAAACAGAAACGACTCGAGAAGGAAACCAAGAAGGTCGAGCTCGAGTTGGCTGAATGCACGTTCAAACCACAGACCAAGACCAAGAAATCTGGTGGCAAATCGTTCTTTGACCGGCTTCAAGAATCTGACAAGAAGAAGGAAGAGCGACTGGAAAAACTGCGCAAAGCCAAGGAAGAAAAACTCGTGCAGGAAACCACGTTCCGCCCCGCCATCAACGAAAACAAAAAGTTGTCGCCCAAGCAAGCCGCCAAAGACAAAGTTCCTTTCCACGAACGACTCTTCAACAAGGAACAATTGCAAACCCAAGCCGTGGAGCGCGAACAAAAACGCATGGAACTCGAGGCGCAAGTGTGTACGTTCAAGCCCGAGATCAAAGATGGCCCCGCGGGGCTTGAACGGCGGGGAAGTATCTTCGACGTAGGAACTGCTTTGTCATGTTGGATTTGACAAATATGTCGTCGATAGCGCCTGTACGAGGAGCAAAAGAAGAAAGCCGAGATGCTGGATTTGGCCGAGCAGGAAAAACTCAAGAAAGAAATGGAAGAATGCACATTCAAGCCCCAAGTGATTGTCGACCCGGCGTCGATCCTCAAGGAATTGCCACAGACGCCCGTGTGGGAGCGACTCGCGAGCGACAACAAGCTCGTGATTGAAGAGCGCGAAAAGCTCAAGGAAGAAATGGAGCAAAAAGAGTGCACGTTCAAGCCCAACATTCAAGTGAGCCACGCGGAAACTCAGCGTCGGATGAGTTTGCGCCGGCCGTCGTCCCCTACACTCACGGTAACTTGTTGTGTGTGTGGTAGTGGTTGCTCATCTGCTGGGTGATAGAGAGCGGCATCAGTACGATCCGACCCGACGCTTGTACCACCTGCCGTTGCTGAGGTGGAAATCTCTCCTCGATCGAGATAATGGAGATTGAATTTGTCGTAGGACGATGCAGTGATCGCACCGACGGATGTTGTGGTTGCCACGGACGACGCTGCGTCCAAGAACATTTTGGAAAACTACGACAACTGGGCAGCGTCGTTGGAAGAGAAGATGCGTGGCCTCAAGTAGTACCAATTGTCGTCGTCTTTCAATGCATTACACATCTCAATGAAGTGTGTTTGACTCGGACGCCGAGTATTTGCATAACGTTATGCACGGAGTCACATAGTCGTTGACAAGCATTTGTCCTCGCTGACGTGGCTGTCGACCTTTCCACACTGAAACTGTTCGCCGTGTACAATAATATCCATCTCTCGTTGTAACTGCCGTCGACCGCCATCTTCAAAGCTTTGCCCCAACCAGTATTTCCTATCTTTGGAGATGGAATCCGCGGTCGAGCGCCGCCGTCCGTCCTTGACGACCACGTCCAGCGGCACCGACTGCATCACGTGCCGCACGTGCAAGCGGCAGATCCCGCTCGATGAGATCGGTGACCACGAATGCACTCCATCCACCTCGGCCAAGGACAAGCTCCTACCTACTTTGCCTTCTCCCGCGTCGCCTGCCGCCATCTTCAAGCCACTTCTCAAACCACCCGCCATCGCATCCTCATCGCCGCCGCCGCTCCTCACGCGCAAGTCGTCACTCAGTTCCAACAACCAAACCGCCGACATCCAAGCCCGCGTCGACAAGGTCGCAGTGACAAAACTTGGGTTTGCCAAGTACGTGATCTCGTCGTCGTTGTGGCAGAACGGGCCGCAGTTCACGGTCGAGCGCCGCTACCAAGAGTTCTTTGACTTTGCGACCATGCTCTACGCGATCTATCCGTCCAAGGACCTCTGGACCAAACTCCCACCCAAGACATATTGCACGCGGTCCCGCAACCTCTCGGATGGATTCCTCCTCCGCCGCAAGGTTGGTCTCGAGGGCTTCCTCTGCGCCGCCATCGACCTCCTCCTCAACCCGAACGCCGCTGGCCCCACCTGCAAGCGCACGCTCACGCAGATGCACGTCCTGCGCGAATTTCTCGGGATCCCCGCGGCGCGCGACGTCCAAGGCGCGATTCGGGACCTCAAACGCATCGGCGGCGCCGGCGCCGGCGCCAGTGGGTGGAAGGAAATCCTCGCCATCACGCCAACCGACCGACTCTTTGAGCAGCGCTTGGACGGCTTCAACACGATCAAGCGTGTCGCGACGCTGCCGTTTCCAGCCCGCGCGATCTTAGATGCGCTCGTGCTTCCCCCGTCGCAAGCAGCCAAGTTTAACCCGCTCGTCGCCTGTGGGGACGTTATCCGGAAAGACTCCATTTCGCTATGGGTCGAACATGTGAAACTCAAGGTGGCGCCCCAACGGGTTACAAAGATTGAGACTTGTGTAGGCGCTGTGGCTTCTCCCGCCGGCCGAATTTGTAAACGTGCGGAGCTGGCGCCTCGAACCGAATGGCACCATCTTCCTCGTGACAGTGCCAGCGGCCGCGCAGGACATCCCGCCGCATGTGAAAGCTACCGCGCAAGCTGTCCTCCAGGGATACATCCTCGTGCCGAACCAAGACGACAAGGGGCAGTCGACGACCGTGACGTCGATCACGCAGATGGACTTTGGCGGAATCGTCGGCGCCAACTCGACATGGAACAAGCTCGCGCTCATGAACATCGCGTCGGAGCTCGGACACGTCGCGCGGCATCTCCACGCGACATTCGACAAGGAGTACTACGAGTCGGTGGGACCGCTCGTGTCGGCCGACGAGTTGCAGTCCGTGTCGTTGCAGACCAAGGACATGGTCGGCTCCAAGCTGGACCGCGACCCCAAGGTGTTTCTCCTCTGCCAGCAGATCGAACCGCTCTTCTGTCTCCTCGTCCACAAAAACACGAACCGAAACGCGCTCATCCTCAAGCTCAACGTCACGCTCGACGCCGACTCGCAGGAACTCAACATGAAGGAGCCGCTTGTGGGCGAATGGGTCATGTTTGAAAAGGCGAAAAACCCACGGTGGGACTCTGCCACCAACCACCTCACGTTGACACTCGTCTAGGCAATCCATGAGTGCGATCGAACGCAACACGACGTACCAGTGGTCGTCCAAGCACCTTGGCCAAGGCGTCTTCTCGGTCCAATTTGGCATGCTCAAGGGCCGGTCGTTCCAACTGCGCAACCACGCTGGCTATTTCCTCCACGGGACACTCAACGGGAAACCCAACGTCATGCTCAAGCGCTTCTACCTCACGTTTGCACCGTCCATGGTCGGACTTGGCCAGCTCGAGAAGATTGAACTCGTGGGCGAAACCGAGTCGGAAGTCGTGCATTTGCGGAGTTGAATTAAGTGTGTTGCATTAACAAAACGAGACCATTTCACGACACACCAGTGTTTTTTTCGAGCAGCTGGAAGAGTTGAGCATACATCTCGCGCGCGTGCGAGTCCAAGACCGTGCCACAGAGATGATTCTTCTCCACGCGGTGAATGTGCCATTGGCCCTTGGGCAACACAACACCAGACTCGTCGCCTTCCTCGGCGGTCATCTGCGTCAGATCGACCGAAATGTACGACCGACATCGCGGTAACAAAGTGTCGTCGGTGGCCGTCTTGGTCTGGTTCAAGTGGACACGCGGATACACTTGGGAAAAGGTGTTGACAACGCCGTCGTTGTGTGCCCATGTGTCGCTGTCGAGTCCTACTCGATCGTGCAGGCTTGATCAGTTTGCCTTCTTACCGTGGTTGGCCGTGTTGCGCTGCACATATCGTCGCATGATGTACACGAGCGCCCAGAGCGATGTCGTGGCATTCGTCAAGTCGATGTGTTGCCTCTTGTAGTAGAACAACGCAGCCATCGCCCAAATTCGAATGGATGGGAGCCGACTCTTGGTCGTGAATTGCCAGCGTTGGTAGAAGAGCCAGAGGAGGCACACGAGACCCACGGCTTCATACATCTATGTACATGTCAAAAGGGGGTGCGAATGATAGAAGATGACCACGTGCTGGTCCTTGGCAGTCGTGACGATGTTGAAGAGGTGCACCTTGTCCATGTGGACGAGGTGCTTGTTTTTCATGACACGAAAAGCTGGGAAGGACGCATGGAGAGCTAATATAAGGTGTCAAAAGAGGTAGAAAAAGGGGGTCGCACAGTTGTCTTGGCTGTCTAGAAACGGGTGTTTGTTGGAGTAGAGGACCGACCACGGGGTCACGTCGAGCCATTGGTCCATGTTGAAGTCAACGACTCGACGGAGAAAGGGGAAGAGTGCGACCGAGAGCTTCCAGTAGCCACACACGAGGATGCTCACGACGTGGACGCCGCTGAGGAACGGCACCGGTTTGTCCATTTCAGCACCCAACGCACTGCCCAACGTCGAGCTAGAAGGTGTTGCTTGCGGCGATATTGAGGTGCGTAAAACCATACCCTGTGAGTGGCGACGCAATAGTCGTGATGCTTTTGACCCACTTGTACGACGAGCCAACGTTGAAATAGTTGACGCAGAGCATTTGATAGAGCTCAATGGCTAGGCACAAGTGTGCGGCAAACGACGTGAAAAAGCGCACCTGTGGTCCCTCCAAAGCTGTGACCAAGGAGATGGACTGGGTGCTCCTACTTGATCACGTCAAACAAAGTGAAGGTAACGTAGTATTCAACCTCGCCCCAACCAGGATGTTTGGGTTTGAACGTGGCGCCGAATCGTGCATGGCCTGCGACCAGTGTCAGGGAAGATGACGTAATTGCGCACCGCAGTTCCTGGAGTGGACATCGCCGTAATCGACTTGCCCGCCATAGAGCTGGTAGAACGCTTCGCACGCACGGTCGTGGTCCGAGCTCACTTTACCAACGTCAACGATCATGTGATTTGTATTGAGCTCGTCCAGGGCTTGGCGCGGCCAGTAGCTCGGAAAGAGGTTGAAGAAGGGGGTGGGTTCGCCCCAGCCAAAGATGCCTGCCTCATGGATATAGTTTTGGATGGAGGAGGGTGGCATACCATGAATAAAGACGACTGGGTCTCGAGTGGTATGCATCATGCAAGTGAAAAAATGACATGCAGAAGAAGAAATCCAAAAGATACCCTTGTTGCCCGTCACCAGGAAAAAATGATGACGCGTCGGAACGAGTTTGCCAAGAAACGTTGGCATGATGAGAATATCCGGACGTATTCGGAATTGCAAGTTGAACTTCAGCGGTGGAGGGATTGTAACGACCAGTCGACAGAGATTGCCTGTCATTCTGTCGAGGATTGGAAATGGAGCCATGACGCGTGCAGCGTCACTCCACCAAGAGCCTCCCTACGAAATGTCGGCATTCTTTCGTAAATGTCAACATAGATAGAGTCGACCACAACATGAGCCAACACCAACGCTGTGATATGGTGCTCAAATGATGTGGCCAACATGAAGGCCTGCGTTCGCGCAGTTTCATTCAAGGCTGCGTTTTAGTGCGTTTTTTCAATGGTCGCGATATATGGCGAGTATATAAATCCCAAGATTAAATCTCGACGACCACTGATCTTTAACCCTATCCCCTCGAATAAAACGCATCGCATTCAAACTACCAGTGAAAAAGGTGGCAGCCAGTGGATCTTGAACGGTCGGGCAAACCCCGGGTTACGTTTTATACGGTAATGGACCAATTCTACTTGATATTTGTATACCAAGACACTCTGCACTATAACTCTGTCCAACGAGTGGTCCGCTGTTCCAGCTCGGGAATCCATTTCGTTGGAAATGCTCAGAACACGATTTAGAATTGCAGAGTCAAGCGCCGCTTGATTGGGAAATTCCCCGGACCGCAGGGCAGCAAGTGCCGGCAGTGAATGCAGAACGCCTCTTTTGGACGCTGCGAAGATGCCTTAGGGCGGAGCATGTGCTGACGAGAGAGGTCTGTTCGTCATACCAAAGTTATGCAATTGGCCCCGCGCATCACCGTCGTCGTGCGGCCGCGCGTGGGTTAACTCAACGGGGGTCACTCATGTCGTGTTCTCCACGACACCCACAGCCTAAGAAATGTCATCGTGCGAAACCTCAGCGTTCCTCAACGCTCCATCTCTTCCTTGTCTCGTCTAATGTGTGCCTGCATGTGTGATCGAGTGTGAGCGCTATGATGATGATTTTTCCCCTTAAACATTCGCAGTGTTTTGCCGACAGCGGTGGCTGGAAGAGGCGATTAACTTCCTTGGATGTCTGAGCGCATTGTGTATGTTTCTGCATGTTTGTTGTACCGTGATGATCAATTCATGCGCGTCGTTTGAACCTTCGGGTAATGAAACGACAACCATTATCCATTCTTACAATCTGAGTACCTCTTCATGTTGTCTTCTCCATGCCTCCCAACGTAGTTTGAGAAATGTAATTTGAGAATCCATCCCCATTCCTTGTTCACTTGTCTTACCCTCATCCTGGGTCTGTCCAGTGGATTCGATTGCATGTTGCGCTATGATGATGATTTTTCCCCTTAAACATTCGCAGTGTTTTGCCGACAGCGGTGGCTGGAAGAGGCGATTAACTTCCTTGGATGTCTGAGCGCAATTTAGTTTCTGCATGTTTGTCTGCGTAGTCGTCCTCTTCATGCCAGCACATTGCTAATCCTGAAAACAAGCTTACGATAATCTCCTGCATTATCCACATGATCTTCTCTATCATCTCCAAACATCTTTCTTTGCAAAAGTCACTACTGATCATATACTCAGTGTATCTTGACTTCATTTGTTTCACCCTCTCTCCCGCGGGTCGCGCCGCCTCTGCCCACTTCCCCTCACATCGTGTCACAGTCGTTCGCCATGCTCTTTGCGCACATCGTCAAGCTGCCCGAGTCGAGTTCTCTCCTTCCGCCAAACTTGCGTCTCAGTGTCCTCGGCTCGCGCGCCAGTCTCGTTGGGATCCTTCCTCCGCCGTTGCAGGTTGATGTCGCGCCCGTCGACGTCGTCGGCGATGCCACGAACGGGGACGACCCCGTGCCGTACTTAGGAGCCGGCTCTGCGGTGGGTTCACGCCATGGCGTGTTCTCTCGATGACGTCTTGTCTCGTAGACCCCGCCCGTGTCGGGGGCGTCGTCTCCCGCGATCGACACGACAATCGAATTCGCCTTTGCGTCCGAGTCCTACACGCAGTCGCGCCGCCTCACAGATCTGTGCAAGCTGGAAGACCTCCTCGAACCGCCGCGGGAGCGAGTGCAGCGCGCGCGGACGTTGTCGGCAAGTCCGCGCATCGCGCTTCAAGAGACGGTGCGGTGTTCGCTGGGAAGCTTGGTGACCAACATTCTGTCTAGACCGACGCGATTTCGGAAATGATCTCGCGGAGGCGATCCGACGTGTCCGCTGCCGCGTGGGAGAAGGATATCCTCCACGTCATGGAATCCTTCCTCGACACACTCAAGCGCACGTACGACGAGCGGCAGATGGTGTCTGGACAGCGCATGGACGCCGACCTCGACGCGATGCTCGTCGCCATCGACGACGCCCGGCTCAAGATGCGGGAAATGAACGACTCGTCGTCACCGCTGGCGGACGAACTCACGGAAATGATTCGCCGCGTCCAAGAAGACGTCGTCATGGTCGAGTACGTCAAGTTGTAACTTAACAAGATATATATGGAAGTCTCATGTGTCCCCATCCTCGCTTCACTTGCATGGGGCATGCATGTTCACCTTGATGTCTGTTCACTTGAGATGAAGAAACATGAAAAGAGGTGTCGAAATAAGTTATAAGTTAAAGAATCGCATAGTGCACTTGCCGCGAGGTGCTCAAGTGCTGCAGACCGAGCACGTCGGTCCATGTGTCGTGGATCATGCGCTCCAAGCGATCGAGCGCGTCAACGAACGGGCATCCGTTGGGCCGAGACCGGTGGATGCGATCGACGGCGCACGCAACATGGACGAGTTCAATCTGGATGTAGCACGGTCGAAGCGTCGCGAGACATCGGTCGTCGTAGACACGTGCGTGGACACCTTGCAGGGTCGAGAGCGCTTCCTGAAGCTCCTGCGAGGTGGTAGGATCGTGGGTGTGATGCCGCATGAGGATGTCTTCGAGGGCATGTGCGTCCGAGTGCCGTTGCTCGGGGGCATACAGATCTTGCTCGCAGATGATCTCGAGCTCGTCTTCGACGGGAACGTGGCAATCGTCTTCCGACTCGCACGAGTCGTCCCAGGAAAGGCACGATGATCTATCAGTGGAAATCTACAACATCGCATGAGCACTTTCGTGTTGAATCATGGGTGTGTGTCCGTACCGAGGAGCGGTCGTCGAAGTACGGCGCGAGCACCAACGCGTCGCAGCAGCACATCTTGGGTTCCGTTGTCTCAACTTCGGGTGTCTCGACGTCATTCATGCGCTTCTCCAGCTTCAGTGGGCGATTCATCACGGCATCTTCCATGAGCATCGGGCTCCAGTACCCCATGCCGCCAATGTCTTGCCTGCACTCGTTTGTGTGAATGGTCGTGCGCCATTATCGCACATGGTAAAGACTACGATGCGCTGGATACGTCTGGCGATTCCTTGATATCCGGAGCGAGCGACAGCGTTTTTTGGGGTGGATCAGATGGGTTAAACGCATGTGATTGGCTGAAAATGGTAGAATCGCCCTTTCGCTGTTGAATTGTCGCGAGAGCCAGCGCGAAAGAACACACGACGGCCATCATTAAAACCTATTTTGACCTTTTTTGAATTCATTAAATTGCATACAAACCACCAGCAAACCGCACCCATTTAATTCGGGTTCATCTCAAGCGACATAATTTTGTCACACAACCACTTTAGCGTTGAGTGAACCACAGCTGGCAGAACATTTTCTGTGCAATTCGAACGATCTGGGTACCCACATGGAGGCGCCGCGCGATATGTGCCTTCGACGAGGATTTCTTCAGCCCCTCCTCGCCGTGGGCGTGTCCGAACGGTGATCGCGACCAGGAACATGGTGTTCCTTGTGGCTATGAATCTCCCCCTGTGTGCCTCACCCATTCTTTGCGAGGGCGTCCCATGTGTGCAACACATTGGGGACGAAACTACCGTACATGACAAAGTTAACGCGCCTTGACAAAGTCAATCGTGTCCGAGAGCACCCATCGCTCGTCGTCTTTGGTCTCTTCGTCGTCGTCGTCAAAGTCGTCTTCGAGTTCTTTGGCTGCGGACGTGTCTTTGGCTGCGGGGGTCGGTTGGGTTGCGTGGGGATCGTACCGTCGCATTTGCACAGCACTCTCGCCCTTGAAATAGCCCTGTTACAAAAATACGTCATCTTGCGCATCTTGGGTCGACTGTCATGCTTACCTGAGCTTGCCATGCGATGAAGCTCGACGATGGGAACGGACCCTGAATCTGTCCGTCTTGTGACTTGTACTCCCATTGGACCGGCAGCGGCGCGGGGGCCTGCGGCACGAGTTCTTCCTTGGGCGTGTGATAGACTTCTGTCTTTCCCTGCCGCATGAGAAAGTCCGATGCTTCGGTGAGTTCGTTGAATTCACGCTTCATGTCTGGGGTTTGCTCGGGTCCCTTAGCGCCTTTCTTCTTCTTCCCCAGGCGCTTCAATGCCTTGAGCACGGTTTCACCGTCTTCCAGCACTTCCATGAACACACTGATGGCGCGACGTTCGGTCCACGTTTCTTCTTCTTCAGACTTTGCTTCTTCTCGCATGATGCGCGCCCGCTCGGCACCCTCCATCGTCTCTGCAGATACGTCCTCAAGCCACGCATCTTCCTGCACAGCCTGGTCTTCCTTGGCCCACACAAAGTTGCCGCTCTCGTCGAAATGTCCGTCTTCTCTGTCTTCCTTCAAGTTGAAGGCCATCATGCGCACGCCTTCTTCTGCGTACTGCGGCATATCAGGGCGCTCGTCTTCTTCGCCCTCCTGGATGCGATGGTCCCGGCGTGCGGGGCGCTTCTTGGGCTCGTCGGCTTTGTTTTCCTCAACGCCATCATCGTCGTCGCTGTCAATGTCGTCCTTTGTTTCTTCCTCGTCGTCGTCGCTATCATCTTTGATGTCCGCATCATCTCTTGTTTCGTTGAAATGAACGGACTTGGGCTTCTTCGAGTTCTTCCCGTTTGGCTTGCCTTGCCCAAAGCCCTTCTTCGTGGGGCTGTACGTTCGCTTCATGCTGCTGAGGTTTTCGGTCGAATTTGTTAGGGCCTCCGCAAATTTATACCTGCGATTTTAAATAACTCGGTCATTTAATTATGGTTTTATACAGGGGAAATGCCCAGAAAATCGTTGTTTTTTCTCAAAAAAAAAAAAACAGTTGATGTTCCAGCCAAGGGAATAAAAATACACAGCTTTTGATTCTGCAATAAAAAGCTGCAACCTCTCGATGCTGGACTTTGGTTGGTGGACAAGCCCACCTTGAACTGCCCAACCGGTCCAAGCTCATTTTGATCTCGAGTGAAAGACCATGGCCAAGGAAAAGAAGGTCCGCAAGTTTGCCGCTGTGAAGCGCATGATCAGTCCCAAGGACACCCGCATGTATGTATTTCTATTCTCTATGCAGGTTGAACTCATCACTTGGCAGTAAATCCGTCCAAATTGTGACGGCCAAGAAGGATCAGAAGAAGAAGGAAAAGGAGGCCCCGCGCCAAATGTAAGTCCATCAACACTGGCAATCGACGTCTCACATGGATGTTGCCAGTGATCAAATCCCGTCCAACTTGTTCTTCAAGTACAATGCTGATTTGGGTCCGCCCTACAACGTACTCGTGGATACGAACTTTATCAACTTCAGCATCAAGAACAAATTGGAAGTCGTGTCGGCCATGATGGATTGCTTGTTGGCCAAGTGCATTCCATGCATCACGGATTGCGTCATGGCCGAATTGGAAAAGTTAGGACACAAGTACCGTGTAGCGTTGCGACTTGCCAAGGACCCTCGCTTCGAACGATTGCCGTGCACGCACAAGGGCACGTACGCCGATGACTGCTTATTGCAGCGCATCCAATCGGTACATTGACCTCGTGTGACTCCATCAATGCTCATGTTTGTGCTCTAGTCTCGTTGCTACATCGTGGCCACGTGCGATCGCGAACTGAAGCGTCGCATCCGCAAGGTTCCCGGTGTCCCGATCATGTACATTGCCCAGCGCAAATACGCCATCGAGCGCATGCCCGAAGCCAATGCTGCCAAGATCAAATAGATTTCATTTCGCAATGTATATTTAAACTTATTTCTGAAACGAATTCGCAAACGACGTCGTGGCACCGGGGATCTTGTGGTCGCTCAGTTGGGGCCGACTTTCGTAGACGCATTCGACGACGCCGTGACGCCACTGCAGCACCGCCCCGTCAAAAAGTTGAGAGCAAGATGGAACGTACCTTTTTGCTTTCGCCCTTCAGGCCAATGTAGTAGATGCGAGTCTGGTCACCGCCTGTGCTGTTCTCGAAGAAGAGAATCAAGCTACTGATGCCCTGAAACTTTCGCAAGCTACGGATGTAAGCAATCGCATGAGAAAGATATATGTATCACAAAGCGTACTGGAGCGGGTAGTCAATGTGCGCATCGAAATCTTCGACCAATTCGAGCTTCTGCAATGGCGGTAATTCCGACGCGTTTGAAAAATCAATATCTTCGCGATTGGTAAACCTAGGTAGAGCGTGAGGAGAGGGTCTTGAAGCGCCAGACGTACAGCTTGACGGATTTCGGATGCAGGCCGTCTTCCCCGCCAGAAATGCAGATCGATTTGAGACTGACGGCTTCGGTGAATCTACGAAAAGCGTTTGAGTCATGGAAAACTTGGACTAGACAGTACGGAATGTAGAGAACCATCTCGGGGTCGTCTTCGTTCGAGTCCAAGAAGGTGTCCCGGCTCTTCTTCATCGCCGCGCTCTTAAAGGGATACGTGCGTTGTTCTTCGTCCAGAGCATTCAAGCATCGCACTTTGCTCGTGTCAATATATTGGAACAATGAATCGCCTTCCGCATCTTCGATTTCATGCGAGTGGTCATGATCGTGATCATGGGAATGGTCGTGGTCGATGTGTTCGTGGGCGCAGCTCATTCTTGATTGTCAAGGAGATGGGAAGGTGCAGGCGGAATGTTCGCCTCATGAATCCACCGGTTAAACATACTATCCGGAATCAATCCGGTAACTGGCACAGTGCCGGATAAACATGAAATCCTACAAAAGTCGCGCCATTTGAAAATCCGAGCTGCGAAAGACGTTCAGAAGGGACAGCGCCAAGAAGATCATCATGGAGAACTCGCGCGGAGAAATTGACATGCACTTGCCCGAAGAAGGAACCAAGGAAGCGATATGGGCATCATTCAAGCTTCGTTGCAATGCTTGCTGGGAGGTGCTTTGCGGGGCGAACGGACCTCAGACGTGCTATCGGACATCATGCAGTCACATATTCTGCGTAAGTACTTGCCTTCTGCGGCACCATGTTTGATGAATCTCATGGCGATCGATGTGATATGAATTGGTGTACTTCAGGAAAAGGACGCGTACAAGCACTTCGGCGAAGGCGACCTAACATGCCCAGCATGCCAAGAAGGTACAACCATACTTCGGGCTTTCCAATTGAACCTTATCATTAGACTTGAGCCAAAGGTATGTGAGTGTTGCGATGAAATAGTAATTACATTCGTGTTCGCTTCAGACCAGGGGGTATCTGTGAAATGTGAGTTCAAACTTGCACCTTCAAATGGTTTTCAAGATAATCCTTAGGACGGTGAAAAGCTCGACGGATCCGAGGGTAAGACATCTCTTCAAGCTTCTGAATCATCTCGAACATTATGCTACTTCATGCAGAAACTAGAGGTATGACAGTATGGCTTTGCGATGATTGATCAAGCGTGTATAGGTCATTTGGGAAGAAATGTTAGCCGATCCGTCGTCATGCCTCGGTAAGTAGCCATCATCTGACAGAAAATACATAACAACAACAGGCCAAATTCAAGGAGCATTTGGTATGTATGCTACACCCATAATATTTTGCTGATAGTTGTAGCATTCCTTTTGGTAAGTCGATCTTCGAATTGTTCGCATAAACTTTGCCCAGTTTCAACACGCCCAAGAGAACTTCAGGTATTCGCCAACAGTATGATACTCCTGAACACTTTTGTAGACAAGTAAGATTCATAAGACGTAAACACTCGCCTCACCATGTAATGCTCCAAACAGGAGCGTTTACGAAATGCACTCGGTAAACAAACCACTCGATTAACACTACTCTGAAAAACGATGTGTAGTTGAAGAGCATAAAGGCTATCAACAACAACATGGAGAACGATATCTGCAGATGAAGAGCTACACCGAAAAGTTAGAAGAGGAACTTCAAGAGTTTAAGAACAAAGTCTCGACGCTGACCACCTCCAACGACGACCTACGCGAGGTCGTGCCACCCCGTGATAGTAACCTAACTGTGCAACCAGGCATACAAGGACAAATCGAGAAAATGCCGCAATTGGGAGAAAATGGTACATAATGTTTTGATTGTATGTCCCATGACTCGAAACAACTAGGTGAAAGCATTGAAATCTCAAAATCAGCCACCTGGTCAACGCGTTATGTCTGCACAACCGTCGGGGCGACTGCCGTTGACAAATGCATCGCCAAAATTCGCCAACACAATCGCCTCCCACTCCAAACCAGTGGCGCGTCCATCGTATGCGTCTTCGACATCGACTCAGCGACCAGTCTTTGGCTTGCCACCTCAAATTAATACGTCTTCGAGTCGCTTTGCCCCTGGTGAAAATACGCCCACTGCACTGAGCTAATACACTTTAGGCCCTCCATCAATGGAAACCTCTGGGTTTCGCAGCAGTGGCGGCAGTGTAAACATGCCGACTCCAATGCCCCACAGTGGCCACAACACTCGTGCGAGCAAGAAGAGGTATGAGGAGAGTGTGGTCGGTCATTTTTTGACAAATCATTGCAGATACGCGTAGTGGCCACCGTTCAGAAGTAACGTTATCGTAGCTAAATTTAGGTGTCATTTCAAATGCCGCCGAGATCGGCGTAACAATAATGCACACTCGTGTGATCGATTCGGCCCAGCCTCTATTTGATATCCCCACAGATGAACACCGCGGAGATGCCGTGTATGATTTGGAGTTCGACCCCGATCCAACAGGCGACGATGACCCTGCTGCCGACATCAAACCACGGTCGCGTGAGACATCGGGCATCGAGATGCAGTTGCAAGCGAGGGGCATTGAATTGGAAGACCTTTCGTTCCTCGAACCGGATTTGTGCACTTTGGACGATTGGCACGCCGAAGTGGACGCGATGGTTCGACCCACAACCACGGGACCAAGTCGGGACGTCGACAAGGAGCTCGTAGCGATTCTAACGACCATGGAGCCAAAGGGACACTTCATGACAGCTGCGATCCACTACATGAACGACCCGAAACAATGGGCTGTGTTTGTACGGGATCCCGTCGTGAAAGAGTCTTGCCGCTGCCTCGGCATTGACATGGCGACGCTGCAGCCGCGGTCGCTCGACTATTTCCGACGAGACCACGCCGAAGTGGTGCCAGAGATGGTGGCCAACGTGCGGTTCCAAGCGCATACGTTGGAGCGACAAGAGTGCATTGCGCTGATTCTGCAAGCACAACCCCTGGTTCAAGCAAAGCAATTGAGGCCGTCGACCGTGGATACGCAGGTAGAACGTCAGAATTGGGAATATAGCGTAACGTATGGGCAGACACTGGGCCGCAAGAAGCGTCTGATTCGACCTCTGGTACAAACGAGTGTACAGGACATCGATGGAATCCTTTGTTTGCCTCGTAGCCAAGCCAGAACGAGCCCCGTCGGCTGCCAAAGGAAGACACGGGCCGCATGAAGATGATTCGAGAAGCTAGGCAGTTGGAAAATGCAGAGCGATGGAAAGATACAAAAGAGAGTATTCGAAAAGCAGCCACGCGGCGAACCGATGCATTGCAGGTATGCACTCAGAGAGAGACAGCAAGAATGATGCATCATCATGGCGGCGATAGAAAACGGAACTTGGGTTCAAACAAAAAGAGTTTGAGAGGGAAGTGAAGAGCAAGAGTCGCGACGCCAAGGCTGAGAAGGAAGTGCGACGAAAGGTCATTTTGCGGCATGTGATCAAGGAAAAAACCCTCGTGGCTCTCAAGCCCCAATCGGACGAAGAAGCGCGCCTCGTAAAAGAAGTACGTCCTCAACCATGATGCTGTCGCCTGATCCTTTGTAGATGCACAAGATCGAACTCAAGGAACACCGGAACCGCGCCGACCGCATCAAGCACGCCAAGGAATATCAAAAAGCGTATTTGGCCGAGAGAAATTGTCATTAAATAATCGCTTCTCATGGCTGAACTGGAGCATCGGGCATGTTCTTTGGATGGGCGTGGATGAATGCCGCCTCGTTGGAGAGCGTCTCGTTGATTCGCTGGATGGTAGGGAATGGCGCGAGGTCCACGTGGTATCCTTGCGCATTCAGCACTTGGGGCGCGAGATATAGATCGGCCATGGTGATGGTGTCGCCAAAGCAGTACGTTCCAGCCGTCTCGGCCAAACGCGCTTCGAGGCCTTGAAAGCCACGGGACACCCAAAAATCCACCCATTCTTCTTTTGCCGCGTCCTTTTCATCCTTCGGTAGACCCCCAATGACCTGGATCACTTCAGTCGCGTGTAACGTGATAGCCAAATCTTTACTTTGCGAAGAACGACGACGTTCTGCAGGGGCTGAATGTCGGCGCCGATCATATCACAAAGAGCACGCACGACGGCACGATCCCCGGGTGCCGACGGCAGAAGCGGCGGATTCGGCCGCGTTTCTTCCAGATACTCGAGGATCGCGCTGGACTGGTTGAGCACGAGACCGTCGATTTCAAGAGACGGCACTTTCTACGACGGGCATTTCTCACCGAGGGATTGGAAGATCCTCGTACCATGCTCTTGTTCACACGGCGGTACGCTTCCGACTCATTCTCCTTCCGAATGGGGTTCACAGCACGGTAGTCATAATCGATTCCCTTGAGTGCCAGCGCCGTTCGGACGCGCCACGAGCAACTGCTGCGCCAGAACGAGTGCAACATCGGCCGCGATGCTGCCATCGTTGGAAATCGTCACCGATTAAGTCGCCCGGATATGGCCTCGTCCGGATAGAGGGGACACGTTGAATCTGTGAAACAGTGCAATCACCACAACCCCAAATTTCAACTTCATTTCAGTATGGATATAGGACATTCGTAGTTTCAATGTACTGCAATAAGGCAATTGAACCCACTCACACCCAGGCGTACTTTTCGTTGGCGAGCCAAACGACCGACTCGTTTGTCTTGGCGGGGCGATGGGAGACCATGAGCGACGGCAGATTGTCTTCTCGCGTCTCGAGGAAGGGCGCATAGACGTCTGCCATCCACGGCGCCGGACTCCACAGTTCCACGCCATCCGTCAAGCCCCATTTCTTGGCTTCGTCCAGCGCAGCATGAAGGAAGGCAGGAAAGCGGTCCTGATTGACATGGCAGCGCAGCAAGACGAGGCGCCGATGCACGAAATCATGCGTCCAGAGCATGTACTGGGTCTACACCAACCATGTCAAATGTCGAAAGGGAACAAGGGTACCTTGTCGACAATCCCCAACGAGGTCGGAACAACTGAGAGGCCCGCCGTCTTGCGACCGTAGTAGTGGCTGCGGACCTGGAACCACGTGATCACTGCAGGTGTGAGCACAAAATAGACGGCCGATGACGTCATCTGTGCCGCCATCAGCTGGACGTCGTGGTCGCAGATCGCCGCCACGGCTGCGGGCGAGTCGACGTGCGTCAAGGCGGCAGTCGGCGCGGCCGACGGAAACGTCGTGGGGATGACCAACTGCGTCGCGGAATGCGGCGTCCAGCCCTTTTTCGCGTAGAAGGACGCTCCAATGTCCGAGTACAAGTTGGAGATGACGACGGACGACGTCGCATGGAAGACTTCGACGAGCTGTTGCAGCATGATGGACGCATATCCCTTCTTGCGGTGCTTGGGCGGGGTGTAGACGGCGTCAATGCCGTAGCCAGACACGCGGGCGTCGCCGTATAGGCACGGTCGCTTGAACGCCTCGACGTACGAGAGAAAGTCGAGTGTGTCGGGGTCGTCCTTGGGCACTAGCACATACGCCGTCATGGCCTCGTCAGCGAATTCCGTCGCGTAGAGTTCGTTCTCGCGTTCAAGGTACTGCTCCAACGTGAGTTCCGGTGCACCCCATTCTGCGTGCGTGAGCGTGTCCGCAGCATGCTGCTGCGCCTCCGACGCTTCTCGCAAGACGCACTGCATCGATGTTTGAAATTGCAGGTGTATTCGGATAATTATCCGGACAATGCTGGAGGGCAATCGGGCATTTGGGACGGATGGCTCTTGCGAAACGCATCTTCGGCGAGCAATGTCTCGTTGATGCGTTGGATGTACGGGTATGCATCCATATCGACGCCAAAGACGATCGCATTGTTCACCTGCGGGACGAGGTAGACGTCCGCAAGCGTGATGGCGTCCCCAAAGCAGAACTTGCCCGACGACGCCTTCAACCGCGTCTCGAGCGCGTCAAATCCCCGCGTGATCCACTTGGACGCCCATGCTTTGCTCACTGCATCCTTGTCTTTTGCATCGCGAGCAATCTGGACGTTCCATCAAGAGGGGGAGGCCGGGGATGTTCGATATACCTCTCGCAAGACGGCCAAGTTCTGAATCGGCTGAATGTCAGCGCCGATGATATCGCAGAAACTTCGCACGTGCGCGCGCTGGATCGGATCGGATGGCAGGAGCGGCGGATCGGGTCGCGTTTCTTCCAAGTATGCCAAGATTGCACTCGACTGCGTGAGGAGATGTCCGTCGATGTAGAGCGACGGGACTTTCTACTCGGACGTCATGACACACATGACATTGGAGATGTACTTGGTTGGGATTCAGGTTTGTATACGCCGCCGCCTTGTTCTCGTTCGCTCGAATGTTGACTCCGCGGTATTCATATGGGATGCGTTTCCACGCGAGTGCCGTGCGGACGCGCCATGAACACGTGCTCTTCCAGAAGGAGTGCAAGACGACAGGGCACGCCATGGGGGACGCTCTCGCAACAAAAAATTGTGTCGTATCCGGAAGATCGAGTTGATCCGGATACGCTGCGCACAAAAGCGTGAGGGAACGAACTCTCGAAAAAGACATGACAAAGTACGACGCTGTCTTCATGGGCGTGGCCCAGCAGGAAGGCAGCATCACGGGCGTCCTCAACGCCTTCTTTGACTTCTTGCATCGGAACACTGACTTCTACGTGACCTCGGAAAACCCCCAGCGCAAGATGGGCTTTGCTCCAGGACAGGCCCAGGCGTTGGTAGAAGTGCCCCTGATTGGAACCGTGTCTGATGCACTCGAGTACAGCTAGTTCGTTCGTTCAATCAATTCCCCATGAAGCCCCTCGAAGACTCCCTTCCCAAATCTTCTCCAAGAGTTGCGTCCGCGCCCCCAGCACCAGCAGCAACGTCAGCAGCGGCGACTGCATCGACGACGGCTCCTCCGTCCAAGGCGGTGGCCAAGAAAGCTGTCGCTCCTCCTGTCTTGACAGCTGCCGGAAAGCAAAGTACCACGACACTCTTCCCTCGTCCATCTCATGCCGAATCGGTAGTTCCTGTCGGCAATGGCGGCTCCACACCGACGTATACATGGACACAGTCGTTGCGCGACGTCACGGTAATGATGCAGTAGTGTTCCGTTGACACTCAGGATCCATGTAGGTGCATCTGGACGTACCCCTTGGCACGAAATCCAAGGACATCGCAGTCACGTTCACGCACACGACTGTCTCGGCAGGTTTGAAAGGCCAGGTGCGTCCATCCACTTCTCGTCCGCCTGGTCATGTCCCGCGCCAGGCACCGCGCCTCCACGGCACATTTCCCTACAAGATCAAGTTGGAAGACACAGTGTGGTCGCTCGATTCCAACCAGACACTTGTGCTCTCGATGGAAAAGACAGTGGACACGTGGTGGAAGAGCGTCGTCGAGGTACTCTCGATCGTCATGAATGAATGCCGAAACACATATGCGCGTAGGGCGACCCTGAAATCGACACGAGCCAAGTCGATTCGACGCAGCGCATCGACGAATATGACCCCGAGACCCAAGGCGCCATCCGCAAGATCATGGTTTGACCTCATCCTCGCTCCAGCTCACGTGTCTCTAGTACGAGCAGCGCACCCAGAACAAGGAATCGCCTCCGTCGCTCTCGTTCCCGTCGTCCCTCGACATGGAATAACACAAAACGCGCATGCTTAATCGTTCTTCGAGTGCCCAAAACTGTGGCGGCTCGACGACGTCCCTGCCGCCCGCGGGCTTTCCTTCGACCCTTGACGGCGGCGCAAGGTCTCGTCGTCGCGCGCAGGCAGCTCCTGGCGCCGGTCGTCTTCGTCGTCGGAGAGCGCCATGAGGGGGCGATGACTACAAATGCACGTCGAGACAACTTGCAACACGCCGTGGACAGACGGACCTGGGGTCGGTCCCATTGCGCGCGTGTTGAAAGCGCGTGTACATTTGCGAGATCTTGCCCTTGACGGCTGGACAAATCGATCAACACAAGACAGCACCTATCTGTACCTCCGCTCATGTACGAGAGCTTCTCCCCCACGGCCGTCATTGCTTCGTTCGCGACTTCCATCGCCGACTTTTCCTCGACAGACGAGCGGCGGCGGCGGCCGTCGGTGCCTGCACGCAGGTTGTGAGGCTTGGAAAGATGATGGACATACCAATGTAAGACGTGAGATCGCGGTCGGCGTTGATCTCCTGTCGGAAGAGTTCGTTCTGCAGCATCTCGGCCAACATGCGATCCTGCATCTCCTGGTCCGTCACGGTGCCCGGCACACGAAGAAAGTCATCCGGCAGGCTCACTCGAGTGCTCTGACGCGCTGGCACGTTCACGCGGGGGCTGCTCGGAGCAGGCGGAGGAAGGGTTGTTGCCGAAGTTATGCCTTGGGCTTCGGCAGCCGCCAGTTCGTTGTCGCTCTGCATGGCGAGGAGCGTGTCGATGGTGCGCTCCAGGTGTCCATCGTTCGCTTCGAGCACCGCAATGAGGGTGTCTTTGTCGTAGCTCTCAAACATAACGCTCAGCGTCCCGATCGCTTCGTCGACCGAGATCGACATGCTTGACGGCGGTCGCTTCTTGGATTTCCAAACTTGTGCATTCGATTCTTTTTATTATTATGATGGTCCGGATACCCAGTTTATCCGGACATCGACCCGTGCAAGTGTCTGATTGGATGAAACGAGCCAATCGACGCCACCGATTGCCATTTCGAGAATTTGTGTGAACGACGATGGAAGGAAGCAGCGGCCTCGTGGGCGACATTCGCCGCGCCGTGGCGAGCGAACAGCTTGATTTGGGCGGATATACTGAACAGAGAACACATGACTTAGTCGTCGCCGCCTTTGGGACGCCGCTGACGGTGCCGACGGAAATGATCCGCTTCACGTTTGTCGTGGGGGGCGGGAAGCTCGTCCGCGCGCGTTACGCCGAACAATTGCCCAAGTGGATTACAGCGGCGCTCCGTGACGTCGGGTAGGGAACGATTCATGTCTTCTTGTGCTCATGCGTGGTCATAGTTTCGTGGAAGATCGATCGGCGGCATGCACGTTGGACTGCCAAGGCACATTCAAGCAGCAAAAGGACACGGGCGCGAATTTGCTCACGATCCAAGTGTTTCCGCGTCTTGCGTTGACAGCGAGTGCCGCGCCGACCGAAGCGATCGATGAGAAGGATATTGCGGTCGTCGACGTTGAATCCCCCGAGTACTTGGTCATTTCGAGTGACTTGGACATTTTCCAGAGGATGATTGTGCCCGTGAAGGCGCGGTCATGGCTCCAGAAGAAGCGACTGCTCAAGGCGCTTCAGGGAAGCATGGCGGCCTTTACACAGTTGGAGGAGAAGCTCATGCGCGGGGAAACGCTGCAGCCCGTGGAGCAAATGATGTACGACGGCAACGCCGGCAGCGACGTGAATGCAGACAAGTGCGCGTGGCTTCAGAGCGAAATCAAGCGCATGGCGGACGCGGGCGAGCTCACAAAGGCCGAGAAGACTGAGTTGCTAGGCAACTTGGAACAAAACTTGGCGACGCTCGCGACGGAACTGGAGTCAGCGAGCGGGAAGAAGAAGGATAAGCTCATGGAGAAGCAAGCGGCACTGGAGGCGCGGCGGACGGCCGTCGAAGGGTTCAAAGCCGACAAGGTCTACCGACTCAAGAAGAGCGCCGAGATCATCAAGCTCCGCGTGGAGTTGCTGGCTGTCTTGGCGTTGCAGGAGAAGGAACGCAGTTTGAGCTTGACGTCTGAAGACATGCGGCGATTGGAAGGCCGACGCGGGCTCGAAAGCTCGATCGCTGCCCTCGAAGCCCAGAGCGAAGAGTGGTTTGACGACCAATTCGATGCCAAGTGCGCGGCCGACGCCAAGGACGCCGCCGCGCTGTACAGCAAGAAGGCCAAGGCCAAAACCACGACTTCGATGGGGAAATCAAGCGGCAGCAGCGGCGGCAATGGATGGGCGACCGTGGCCAAGAAGAAGGCGCCGGTGAAAACCACGAAATCGGGTGGTGGCAAAGCCTCGGGCGGGTTTGCCGCCGCCTTTGGCAACGACAGCGACAGTGACTAGAAAATGTTGTTTTAACGAGGGTAGTTGCTCGTGTTGGTCTTGGGTGCTAGTGTCAAATCTGGCTTGCGACCACTCTAAATTTAGACGAGCAGCATGGCGCGGCGTGTCTTGTTCATGGCCATGGCTGTGGCAGCCACCACGCCTTCGTATGTGGTCGTGCCACCGCAATACAACACCGACTTTGCCTGCTGCGGCGGCTGTTCGTCGGGCGTCCGCAACGACTCGAGCTTCCTCCCGCTTGGCGCCCGTATCTTTTTGTGGGACACGACCGTCAAGGTCTCGCCGGCCCCGCAGTGCCTCGTCACATTTCCGTTCGATCCTACCAACGGCGAGGTACGACTATGTGTCATCCACCGCGTGTCTCATATGTTGACGGCCAGCTGCCAGGGGCCCGCCGTGTCCGCAGCGGCAAACTCGTTGGCGCGACCTTTCCGTTGGACCATGATGCCGACGCGCTTTGCTGCCTCAATGGCGGCCTCTGTGCGCTCTCGGCAGATGATGCCGCTGGCAAGTGCGCGTGTGTTGTCCAGTGGGGCTTTCAAGGCGACTACTGCCAACTCTCCATCTACGATGTGGCTGCCCTCAACAATTCGGTACACCTAAAAAGTGATATCTGAGTCTAAAGATGCGACGAGGCAGGTCCCGCCGGCCGTCAACATGACTGAGCCTCTCATTCCACTGCCCGACCTCCGCACCGCACTCGCCGCCTTCCCCATCGCAAAGCCCCTCACCCAGTACTACGACGACGTCTCTATCACCCCTTTTTGTCCAACACCCTGTCCCCAGGACCCTCCTTTCGGCCACATCAGATGCCATGGACCCCTCTCTTGTCCAATACCGCCTCACTGCGTTCCCCCCCGCGGCCCTCGGCATGGCGGCCGCCCTCGCCTTTTTCTGCCTATTTGGTCTCCTCGCCCTCGTCAAATGCTTTGTGACAAAATGCTGCAAATCCACACGCATCTATTCCTGGTGTGAAAAGTTTCTCACAAACGTCATCATGCTCCTCGCGTCCATCTTTGCTGGTGCGTATTTCGTGGACGCACCACAGACACTTGTTTTCTCGACGATAGTGGCCAGCCTTTCGTTTGCGACGATCCTCTGGCAACTCTTGCATACGCAATCGTCAAGCATCACAACGACACTCGAAACGACCTTGCCGTCGCAATTCACTGCCTTTTACACCCACGTGTGTCAACCCCGTGTTCCGTCATCCGTCACTATCTTTGTAGTTTACAACACCCCTTTTCACGACACTCAACGGCTCGTTGCCTCGCTTTCAGCAACAAGTCGCGACTCAAATGCAGCGTTACACCGAGGCCAATCAAACCGGTACTGCTTTCCCCTTCATCTAGCTCGAAAACTTGCCTTAGACATGCCCCGCGCCTTCCTTCAAGCGATCGCGCCGCTTCGATCCATGGCACTTCTCTTCCCCTCGTCTGCGCCCATCATCGACTGCTCCACCGTCACCATCCAGCACAGCACCGCCAGCATCATGGGCGTCGGCACCGCCACAGGCTGCTTCCAATGCACCAAATGCGCAGCCATCGCAACGACGCTGACTCAAGTGCAGCTCGACTGGATGCGAGGTGTCCAAGCGACGCAGTTTGTGCTCTACCAGAGCCACGAAAACCTGCTCGTCTTCTCGACGCTGCCGCTGCAATCAACGCTCTCGGCCTTTGCCACTCAAGTCAACCAGACACGGACGAGCTTTCAGGCCCAAAACCAGCGATTCGCTGGCATGTTGGCCATCCTGGTTTGTCCACCCCAGCCCGTTTTGAACTTTCAACTGTGCATAGACGAGCGAGTTTACACCGCTGATTGATGTTGGACACTGTTTTCTCGGTGGCCTGGCGATTGTTGTCCTCCTTGTCTCCATCACAGCTACGATTCTCGGGTGGAAGTGGAAACGCGGCCTGATCGCCAAGATCGCCAGCGCCATTGCCCAAGTTGCTACGCTCGTGGGTGCGTCAAGAGTGTTGGGAATATTGTCTCTTTGATGTTGATCTTAGGCTTGGCTGTCACAGGCGTGTCTTGGACGTTGGCGTATTCTGCCCGTGATGGCCTGGACTTGCTCACTGCGTTCGATGCCAACGCATCGACCATCATACCCGATACCGCACCAGCTATTGGTAACCTCAACCCATGATCGACAACAAGTTCATCTCACTTAGATATCTTCAATCTTTTGCACGACAAGGCACTCGTGACGAATCATTCACTTGCAAGTGTACGACCGAAGAATTGTAGTCGCGGCTCACCAAGCCCTAGATTTTATCGTTTTCAGACATTGTCAAGGTCCCTCCCTTGGCCACCCCGAGCGACGGCATGACTGCCCCAGCGCCATACGACTACGCTTCCCTGTTCCTCTTCCAGGAACTTTTGGATCTCCAAACGGTGTTTGACCCGTCGGATCCGAACGTTCTCGGAACTCTCTTTGCCTGGGACGACGGCACAGTCATCGCCAACCAGCGCAGTCTCCGCACGCTCGTACTGGGCAACCAGAGCGTTCCGTCGCCATACAGCCAATTCCCCGCCAATGCCACCAACCTTACCACGACCCCATTGTTGCTCCAAACCTTCAACGCCTCCTGGCCATCCATTTCGCTCGCCGACAGCGTCGCCCAAAACCAAAAGATCGCGTCACAGTGGCTCGTCTGTGCCATGTATCAGCAACGCCAGCAACAGTTGCTCGCATATGTTACCAGTGTCCACCAATGTCTATTGGACATTCGACCGATCTTGCACACGTTGCAAACCAACACGTCGGCCCTGGATGCCCTGGAGACGGCACTGAAATCCATCACCGAGTTTTATACGAACGAGATCCAGCAACTCAAACTCAGCGACTGCGGCGTCAACAACAATTGCCGTACGTTTCCATGGCTTGCTGGAATACAGTAGGCAAGTCTAATGGCCGTAGGTTGGTTCCGAGTCTCATGGAACGAATTGGCAACGCAGTTGGAGACCATGCGCGACACGGCCGACTTGATGACTGTCTGCTTTGGCGCCGCCACAGCTGCCCTCCTCGTCTGCAGTCTCTTTGCTTCGTGCTTTGCCACGCGGATTCAGAAACCCCCTATCAAGGTCTACGTCTACGTGGAAACAGAAACAGATAAATAGAAATACTCGTAATTTCTGTCCAACACTTGAATTGAATTGCTCTCATTGAGCGCGCCAGATATATTATACTGGGACCGAATAAGATATATTCTGCCAATCGGCGGTGTGGTTGAGCATTTTGACTGTTTCAGATATCCTAATCTGACACCGCAACATGATGCTCCATGCCGCGATCCTGGCTGACGACACCGTCGGCTTCACAGACGCCCTGTCTGCATCTCTCGCCCAAGTCAATGTCGTGCATGCCATGGCGGTGCAACAGAATCAATTGCATGATCAAAACTAGGCCTACATAAATCATTTACGTCGTATGGACATTGGGGTTGATGACGGCATCACGATCGAGGTGGAGGGAACGCCCCTGCTCCTGGCAGTGTACTTGGGTCGTACCAACATGGCGAAACTCCTGATTGCGTGCGATCGCTTGGATATTAATGGCACGAATCAGGTACATTGGAGTCGTTTTGCATGGCTGAGAGACTGTAGACTAATGACACGCCACTAGGCATTGCCACGATTGGGGGGCACATGATAAAGAACAGTGTAAGTGCTCACACGTGTGATGATGTGAAACTTTTGGCCAGGCGGGCAGCAACGCCATGACTCACGCCGTGGAGAAACAACACGTCGAGTCATTAAAACTCCTCTTGGTCCACGGCAACAGGAGAGATGTTGACTGAAGTCTCTGGATATAAATTGAAGTTTCCATAGGACATACTAATCCACGCATTATACGACAAGGCTTGCTGGTCCAGTGCAATGGACTGAGCAAAAATACTTTTCTCCTACGTGCTTGAGGATGAGGGAGCTGGATTTAAGGTACTTAGATCATGGAAATATTGATATCTCTCTTTTGTCGGCTGTAGATGCTCGCAGGATTACTACATACGACAGTTTATACTGGCCATACAAAAATGATGCCCTTTATTTTACTCAACCCGAGATTTTCAGTCAAAGATTAAGCCCTGTTCGTAATTATTGATTATTCGTCAACCAAATCACGCCTAGGGAGGCGAGTGGGAAAGCTTGAATCTGTTCAAGACTGCATGTCGACGAAAGAAGAACGGAGATATTGTCAGGCTGCTGCTTGATCAAGGCATGGATCCTAACGCAAAAGGCCAGGCAAGTGACTACTTTTCTGAATATTCAAGAAATTTTAGCACCCCTCTTCGTCATTGGAAATAGCTGCTGACGCAGGTTGCTTGGATATTGTGCGAATTCTCTTGGGTTTGCCAAATTTCAACTTCTCGAGCGATGAAAAGGAAGTAAGCTTCTTTATTCAACGAAATATTGAAACGATCTTCCAACACTTCCAGAATGCGTTGGTAAACGCTTGTCAATACGAGCATTCAGACGTTGCACTAGCTTTGCTCGAGGCCAAATATCATTCAACTAGAGTCACCGGTAAGTTCCATAAGTACAAACAATTAATATTTACACTGGGGTGATGCATAGCTTGCCAAAAATGCATTGGCTATTGCTCTAAATCAAAAAATGTTTCAACTCGTAGAAGCATTCATTGCTTTTGGGATACATTTCAACATATCATTCGGAGTAGGTGCAATTTTGCACAATGTCAGTCTTAACATCGAATTTAAAAACAGGGGAAGACGCTTCTATGTCATGTTGCACCTCATCTGCGGGTTAAAATGGCAATTATGTTACTTATGCGCGATTTACCCATTGAGGTTCTAGAAACAGGTGCTGTGCACCAACGAGAAAACCATTTGTATTCATGGAATATATTTCTTGACTCGTCGACACCAATACCGCCAACTGTACGATTGGATACATTGAAGGCTATTGTTCAACAAGAAATATTTGAAAATTGTCGAAATGATTTTATTCGCGAAATTGCGTTTTTGCATGACCAAAATGGACGTTCAGTGCTGCAAACCACAGACGTGGCAACTCGAAAGTATTTCAACGACCAATTATTTTTTTGTGGTCGATACGAAATATACGACGGACCTCCTATCCACGTTAGCTCGACTGCTGTCGTGGTGCACGCCTTTGACCACGGCATTTTCAAGCAAATATTCGATCAACATGCCGTCAATGGCAGTTTAAGCAGGGATGGGTTTGACGCATGTGCCCAAATTTTGAGTCAAAAGAAGTCTGCAGAAGAGGTATACATACGCAACAGAAACGAGTTTAATGTATCCTTCAGATTGTCTCGAGTGACTTTGACATTTATGACAAATCTGCGAGTGGTTCACTGACTGAAGTCGAATACAATCATTATTGTGAACAAAAATTAGGCAGCAAACTCCGAGTTGCAATGAAATTCATGCGGAACAGAGACGAATACACCCGAGAAATCGAGATGAGGAAGGGGTTGCACAAAACCCAGAGCGTGGTGAAACTGTTGTCGATGGCATCCGAAACTGATATACGCTCCAATATCCAACATTTGACACTTCATGGAGATATGAACCTGACGCATTACCCTCATGTGCTCGTCATGCCACTGGCAGATCGAAGTTTGGAAGATATATATCTGAAAGAACGACCCAATGACAACCAAATTCGAAACATGCTGCAAGAAATTGCGGAATTATTGAAAGATCTGCACGAAAATTGTGTAGTTCATGGCGATATGAAGAAACTCAATATACTTCGTGTTGACAGCCGCATGCG
>VJMH01007063.1:0-22093 GCA_009835185.1 Aphanomyces stellatus
ACCTCCTTTTATGAGTAAACTTTTATCTCCTATTCTCGAAGGATATACTTGAACAAAACAAAACATAGCATTACATAGTTACTCAACAACACTGTCAATCGTGTGGTGTCGAGAAGCCCACAAGCTTACTTGCGGGGGGCGGGGAGTGGGCAACCACCCGTCTTGGGATCCAACTTGCCGTTGCCACCTGCAATGCGGTAGCACTTGGTGGACGGGTAGACCGACATAAAGTTGGACGTCATGGCAAAGCCCAACGCAAGCAACGACGTGATGATCAAAATGTAGCCAGCCAACTTGCTGGTGCCGCCCTTCTTCTTGAGTTCTTGCATTTGCTTCTTTTGGGGAGGCAACATGAAGAGGAAGATCAGGGAGAAGAGCTTGCAGCCGTACGAAAACATGTAGACATAAGTCACATCCCAGCGCACTTCGTCCGTGTCGGACGCAATGTCGTCGTTGTAGACCTTGAAATACGAGTCAAACCACTTGAAGATGACGGACGCGAACGGCGACGCCAAGTTGTTCATGGTCGTGACGAGGCCATAGGTGGCACCTTCGACACCGACGTCAGCGATTTCAACGGCGCAGTAGGTGGCCACGATGAAGCGGATGCCACCTGGGACTTGTTCGGCCAAAGCAACGCCAGTGTAAAACCATTGGTTGCGCACGACGTTCCAGATGGTCAAGAACATGACAGTGCCGTCAATCATGATAATGCCGATGGAGCCGATGGCGATGAGGTAGCGCCAGTTCCAGCTCAAGCCCCACTTGGCCATGGAAGCGAGAATGGCAGAGAAGATGAGCGCACCGATGATGTCGGACAAGGCACTGTTGATGTTTTCGACCTCGGCCCAGTTGTTCGCAATGGGGTTGCCGGAGACCGTGCCCATGGCCCAGAAGACGTTGTTGATGAAACGGAAGGCGCAGATTTGCCACATGACGCGCTTTTGGAGGAGTTCCCAGAAGCTGCCCCACCAGACACCGAGGGGAATGCCGGGCTTCTTGTCTTCGACCATGAGAAAGATCGTGCTGAGGATAACCAAGACGCACGGAATCAAGCAGATGATGTAGGGCACGTTGGGCCCCATGGAGAACGAAAACGAACCGTTGTAGTTCTTGCTGTTCAAGCCAAAGCCAGTCACAGCCGACGCGCCAATGCCAGTCAACGTACGGACCGTGTAGATGGCAGTTTGGATGCGGCCGCGAATAGCAGCAGGTTCGCGCTGGGCGTATTCGACGACCATGGCATCGGAGGCGCAAGCAGCCGTGACGTAGCCAAAGGACACAATCATGGACAACATGATGAACTTGGCACCGGCATCGGGGGCGTACATGTTAAAGTTGGCGTCCTTGGCTTCTTGGGGGACCTTGGCGAGGGGCTTGCCGCAGTACTTGGCGTATTTAGGGTCTCCTTCGCGGTTGCAAAAGGGAGCACCCAAGTCGGAGAAGGCCATAACAGCCAAGCAGACCATGGCCAACGTCCAGCCAAGGATCATCCACGACTTTCGGCGGAAGCCAAAGATGGGGAAACAATCCGTGAGCATGCCAAAGAAGACCTTGTACGACCAGCCGAGGACGACCAAGATGCGGTACGACGTCGTTTGGTAGCCTTCCATGTTGAGGTAGACGTTGAAAATGGGGTATTCGAGCGACGGGATCATGCCGTAGATGATACCGATGGCACCATATTGACAAAAGAGAGCGAGGGCTTCGCGAGAGAAGAGGTCCAGAGCACCGCCTTCAACGAGCGCGCCGTCTTCCATGTCGCCGGGGGTCTTGACGCCGTTGTAGCCATCCGTTTGGTCCTCCTTGGGGTGGGCCCCCGAGTGGATGTACGACAAGCGTTCTTGCAAGTCGAGCTTTGTGTCAGCACCGCCTTGTTGCATTGTATTGCGGGGAAAGCAAATTGAACAATGACAACTCGACCCATGAAGGTGGCTGTTGCTGGATTTCTGTTGGAGCATTTTCTGATCGTTTGTTTCGTGCAAAAGGTTAAACCAAATCGTTGAAGTTGGTTGCATTCGGCCGAGAGTCTGATAAACGAGGCTGTTCTCTGGAGTAAATACATACATTCTTGATTGTCTGGACAATATATACAAAAAACACACCCGAGGTCGTCAGTCAGGTACAAGAAAAAGATATGTTCTGCCGTGGCTGTCCAAGCAAATTTCCACGCCTTCGCAACTAATGGTATGTATTGTGGTACGAAATAATATACCTTTCTTGGTCACATATATCAACTTTTTGTGTGGCAAAAAAGGTGACACCAAAAAAGGTAAAATATTGTTGAAGTTGCAACCAGGACACATGGGTGCAAACAATTGAATGCATTTGCATTCCATGCGTGCGGCCGAAAATTGCAAACGAGCCAAGTACTCCGGAGCATTTTATACACGGAGCTTCTGACGCAAATTGAGCTTTTAGTCGCTAAAACGATAGCACAGTTAGATAATTTCAATGGCTGAATCTACAACGATCAGTTAATTTGTGTCTCAAAATGTTACCACTCTCAGACACCTCGATGAAAATCCCAAGGGAGCAGTGGGTTTGACTAAGTTTCTTCATCACTGCCCGTTGTATGGCAGAGTCCAGTTTGCAGCACTATGCTGGAAACAACGTACTGCGTAATATGGACTCGACCCAGAATGAGGTGGGCCATCCATTACAGCCATTACCATCAATTTTGCCATAGAATCCCCTCGACTGCAGTTCTCGGCCGCACGCATGAATTCAAACGGTACACTCAAACCCTGGTTTAACTTCAACAAAGACAAAATTTACCTTTTGTGCCTTTCACCTTTTTGATATACAAAATATAGAATATATTAGACCAAACAAAAGGCGTTTTGGAACATACTGAACTTGCCAAGTCGGTCTCTTAAGGACTGCACTGCGCTAACATGTCAAAACCAATATTTTGCCCCGAGGGGATCCACTTAATTTTTGACCATGTTTGCGTTTAATGGCATGGCAGAATAAATGGAATTTTCCATCCAAGATATTTGGAGTTCCTTTTATAGTAACTATGAATGGAACTCGTTTTGAGTAAAATAAGTTAATTATTATTCTGTGACCTTATTTCACACTAGAAAGGATCGCTCGCAAGCTCCCGATGAGGTTGAAACCCACCCTCTCTGACCCTAAACTACAAGTCTTAAACTTATTTGTAGAGGACTCAACATTCCAAAGCGCCAAATCCACGAAACGTGTATTGGATGGACGTGCAGAGACACAAATCCATGCTATAACGGTGTAACAAATTTACATAGTGGGGCACTCTTGAAGCATTTGGACGATCAAGTCCAAATAGTTTTTTTTTAGTAAAACAGGCCTCGTCAGGGAAGCAGTACGGCGCAAGCGCCTACCTGCCGCTTTTCCCGACGAGAAAAATACAATCAACCCCTTTATGGGAAGACTGGGGCTCGCTCCTCGCCAAGGCACCGCCTGCACAAAATTATACACCCGACCTCCGCTACGCTCCGGTGGGCGCAATTTTGTGGGCGGATGCTCTGTCGTCGCGCGCAGGTTTAAAGTTGAAAGTTTGAAGGTTATTTTCAACTAATCATGCTTGTTCATCTCAGCTTTGTCCTTCTGGCGCGGGGCACTTCAGTCGCTTGGGTCCTTTGTCGGGGATTTACGAGATCCTGTGTCTTTACTTTGGTTGACCTGCTTCCCATAGAATGTGCCTATATACTATCACTTTAATTCCACAGTATGTACCTAATTAACACCACATTTAATCTTGATTAACTATACTGATGATGCAATCACTTTATTTCCGTTACATTTTTCAAATTAACATAACATTTAAGCTTGATTAACGTGTATATACCAAATTTACGCCACATTTAAGCTTGATTAAACTATAAAATGGAGCAATCACTTTATGTCCGTTGCATGAAGGCATACTTTAAATAGGTGAAAATATATGCTATTTCGCCTTCTCCGACTGTAATTTCAGTCATTATATGTAAGTGCTTCATTATTTTGATTGGCTAAAATCACCGACCAGACTGCCACAGTCTCACTGTCAACTGTCTCGGTGCTTTGCACACGCTCAGGGTGCACAGTCTCTCGGCCAACTACATGATCTGATACCAACCGCACTAATGGTTTCTACTTCAGAGTTGGTAAACCAGTTGTGCCAAAAATCCGATCTCTGGCATCCACCAAACGGCCATTTCCCACTTGGCCGCATCGTACCTCAAACAACGTGCAGGGCCCCTTCCAGAAAGCCAACACCTCCTTGACGCTCAAAACACTTATATTGTTTGCAGTTCTCGCGCACGCATGAATGCAAGCATATGCATTCAATTGTCCGAACTCATGTCGCCAAATTCATGACATGCATGATGGAGACAACAACGGCACTATTGACGGTCACGAAACTCTCGTTGTTGTATGTGCCGTGAAGCGGTGCTGTTCCGTTGTAGACTTGTCTTACTGTGAGAGGCCAACGGCGTATGCCAGTCAACGTGTGATGCGCGCAATATCTAGTGTTAAGCGAGGGGCACCCTCTACTTTTATCACCGGCAGTCATTCCTCGATGGTGAACAGTCGGAATTGGAGCAATCACTGAGCCGAAATGAAAGAGACATGTACCTTCGATTACCATCCATTCTTCGGCGGTGGAAGAATTAATGTTGAGTTAACCTGCGTGCTTGGATGTCCAGTCGACTGCGCATCTTTGGACTGCCACGTGGACAACTCACTTCACAAGGACCACCCGGTGACGCTTTCTGGAAGGGGCGCGTTGTCCAAGAGCCTGGCTTTGTGGTGTCCTTGCGATTTTCTATGCAAGTCATAACTTCCCAACTCGGTCCTGCAACGAAATGATGCGCATTTTGCGTGGTCCAATGTACTCGGAGTAACGTTATTCAATTTTATGTGGCAAAACAAGGCGAGACCCGAAAGGCAAAAGTGTTTTTAGTTGCCAACCTTGGTATGTGCGCACAAGGTAACGCGGCACGCTTACGTGTCGCTAAATCACTCGAACACTACGTGATCTCATTATGAAGGATGGGTGAAACCCAAATGACACAACGCCGATTGCACGACCAAATCAAACTCGGTTAAAACTTGACTCAGTTTTAAAAACCTGAGTTTGATTTGGTCGTGCAATTTGCTGGAGCGGTTTTGAAACCGCTCCAGGTGGTTTGTACTATCATGCAATTTGCCCTCCATGCGATATGACCAAGTTGCAATAGGGTCTGAGGGAATTGGTGATGCATTGAACTCACATCTGCGATTATGCTCACAGTTCTCATTGATGCATACTAGTATATTATTGTGGTAACGTTTTGAAATTGGGGGGCGCGCCAAATCGGTCAGGCAAATAGTCGGGCAGCCAATCAGAGACGAGTATATGCCACGTCAAAAGAGGGTATCATTCCGACTCCTTTCATGTCGGGCACCAATCAAAATCGCAGCCAGTTGGAACATATTTTCTCGATTCACATCGAACGTTGACACTCAGAAAATCTCGATTCGCATCGAGAAAAATTTTCAAGCGATTAAAACAAAGTTGGCTTTCACCCTTCATGTCTCCACCACAATGCACATGTTTGGTTTCTAACATCCCCTCGGAGTATCTGCCCAATCGTTGCTTGACAAGTCCAGCATTTCTGCGAATAGGCATGCACGATTCAATTGGCTCTCACCACACACAATTTCGTTGATAATTTAAAGGAGAGTTCTATCGTCCAACTTTGTATGGAACTGTGTACAGCACTTAAACGTACTTCAAATTCAAGCACATTTACATCAACAATCCGAAGTAAAGATCAATAACTCCATTTGAGGCCAATCAAAACCGTTCCAAATATATATTTAAAATGTTACCCAATATTGAGAGTTAAACAATAATCTTTCGAAAAACTTACAACAACAAATCTCACCCTAAAAAATAACTGAGGCTGTTTTTATTGGGTACTTTTTGTTACACTATGTTAAATACACACTTCAAGTCAATAGCTCAGAGGTGAAAATAACGTGTCAATACTCAATGTGTGTCGATTCGCATTTGGATTGGTCGTTAATCACATCAACACGTTCAGTGGTTGGCTATAATTTTATTTGCATCACATTTCACCCATACGACAAAATAAAGTCAAAATAGTTGAACCCGCATCGAACGGGGTTTATCGGAGGCGTGTAGCCGGCAAGGCCTGGGGAGTGGCGTGGCGGTAGCCCCTCGAAATGCGTCCGCGTCTGCCATCTGGGCGGCGAGGCCGGCGATGGTTTTACGGCCGATGCGAGTGTATGCCAAGAAGGCGTCTGACCTCCATCGGCCCATCAGTTTTACTGAGGTTGGCGATGCTCCAGCGCGGAACATGGCCGTCGCTCCGACGCTTCGGAGAGAGTGGGTGGAGAATTTGGCAGGGTCTTCTTCAATGTGCTCGGCCGCTTGCTTGATTGCGGCGTTGAGTTGGTCGGCGTAGATGTAGCGAACTGGCCCTGATGCGCACAGCGGCTCGTTGTCGGCCGCGTTGACGGAAGTGGCTGTGACGCGGAGGATCCATGTGGTGCCGACTGGGCATAATCAGGGAACGCCAGACTTACTGAGTTGTAGACGCACGCCCCTTTCTTGCTAGTCTTTCTTTGAGCTGTTAATGAAGCCTTGCGCGACGTGGACGTGCTCGTATACCCATGTAGGGTTGTCGTTGCGGTCAAGGAAGGGAACGTTGCAGACCTGGATGGCGTGGTCGGCTGAGCCGCGGTCGGGGAGCCTTAGAGCCCCATAAGGTACGGTCGCGGGTGAGTCGGGGGTTGACACGACGCTGTAGGGCGCAAAGCAGACGGATGGATACATGGTCTTTGGGTGGTCCAAATACGCACGTGCCGACGAGTTGGATTGCGTCGGATTGGCTGAGGCGGGCGGCGTGCCGCCGACGGCTCTGGTGTACCATGACACAGCGGCGATCTTGGAGCGGATGGTGCGCGTGGAGTTGGGTCGTGCGGCGGAGTGTGGTGAATTGGCCCATTGGAGGAGGTTTTGTGATTGGTCGTCCACTGAGGCCGGCAACCATGGGGATACGCCGTTTGCGGTGGAGAAGGACTTCCACTCACGCCAGATGGCCGCATATCGCGCACGGGAGGTGTTAGCCAGTGCGGCACATTGGACGGCAAAGGGGTCAGGTGTGGGTAGCGCAGGTGGGCGGAAACGAGGGACTCGGACCAGCCGGCTGTGGCCGCGCGCCACAGTGTGTTGTGAGGTTTATTGCTTGTCGAGATGTGAGGGCTAAAGCAATCTAGTTGAGGTCGGTGGTATCGCAGACGTACGCGAGTCTCAATGGGTAATATTATGCGTAATTTTTCTTTTACCTATTTTCAAGTACAAATAGTTTTATCTCCAGTGATTGCATTTAGTGTAGCGGTTTGAGTACACTGAGTTCAAAGTCGTGTCCCGGGTTCAAGTCCCTGGTATTGTGCTCCTTTTTCTAATTTTCGCAATTTTGGTTTCGTTTTGTTGCGATGTAAATATCACGATTCACCCCACGATGAGCAGCGACGCTTCTTCAGACTATGCTGCGGATGGACTATGGGATTCACGAATGATTCTGGACGAATCCACCAACTACAGGTTTAGTGCGGCTGCCAAAGCATTCCTTAGTGGCCGCGCTGAAGAGTCCGGAATAACAATTGTGTTGCGCACGAACACGTTCGTGACGTACTTGCACGGAATCTGAATGTAGAACCATCTCGCATTAAGGTAAAGCAATCGAAAATGAATCACGCTGATCTTTTGCACTCTAGAACTGGTTGAAAGCTTACTGGAAAGGACAGCGCGTTGGTCCCGATCTCTTTGCGCCAGACACTCGGTAACCTCCATATGTCATCACACATATTTAATCCGGATGTAAAAGCATGCGGGGTAGAGTCCATATGCGCTACCATTCACTCAACCCATGATGTTCACAAAGAATACGTTCATGGTCAAACTATGAAAAACTGATTGAATCTAACGGTCAGGATAGGAAACATTGGGCACCATGCAGTTGAATATCTTATGCAGAAGCACAAGATAGATTTTGGATAGCTTCTTGAAAATATTAAATTTTTCCGCGACGAATTACCGCCTTCTATTTCGGAATCTGTTGATTGCGTCCCATTCGTTTTGCGCGAAAAATTAGACAAATACCTTTTGCGAAAGATAAATGAAGAATAAACGCCATGGAGAGGCTAGTATTGCTCAGTTCCCTTTGAGCTCGATAGATAGTGAAGAGTATCAAGGGCATGGCTTTGAAATATCTGATTGGCCACAGAATGTTCAAACACCAGTTAGCGGGGACATGATGGTAAATAGCGATGAACTTGCAAACAATGATGAGGAAGAACAAAGTAATGAATATTAGAATGAATACTTAGTTGAATATATTGCTGCACTTTAAATCGCATCGTTTTCGTCTCCACAGAGAGGGTATTTATCGTGATGATGTCGTGAACTAAGTCTGCATCGTTCATTAATGCCGCCACTTCAGTTTGTACTTTTTCGACATGTGCCAGTTGCATTTGAAGGCTTTCTTTATCCATCTTGATTAGGCTTTCAATAGAAGTTAAAAAGTTGATCTTTAGGTCTGCATGTGAGTATTCGCGAATCAAACGATCACATTCGTGAATTTTGTTTCGATAAAAAAACAGTTGCTCTCCCGAGGTCAACGCAATTGTGGTAAACTTCTTCATCAAGACGCCAGTAGTTTTCGTGAACTGCGAGAGAATTACCAAGTAATAGATCAATTTCTGAATCTGTGAACAAATTCGTTTCTTCTAGATTTTCATCGTCAGCGCTACTAGACAAGATAGAGTTGGCCAAGAATGCTACGTGGAAATAAGTGACAATTGTATCATGGGACGACAGTACCTTCTCCTGGAACAATATCAAGAGGGCTTGGCGGGGGACGTGCTCTGAATTCGATTAAAATTGATTTGAGCTGTTTGTAAAGAAAACGCATCGATTTTTCGTGTTCTTTTCTTTTGGCATAACCTCTACTTCTTTTCGCAATTGCGCGTTCCCGTATACTCCGCGAAATGGACGAGTCGACTCCACAACGCCGAGCGTTCTGACTTATTTGATACAATTCCGTCCAGGTTAACAATATTTATTGACCCCAATTCTTCAATATTTTTCTGTCGAAACATTATTTTAGCCCGACAAACATTATCGTACTTCTCAATCCATGGTCTCCAGTAACAAGTAGTTCATCCCGATATTCAGTAGCAAATTTAATACATCTGCGATGCGTCCATTTGGTCTGTGCAATCTTAAATGACTCATCGTAGAATAGGTACAACTTGGACTTAGGAAATTTTGCGTCCAAATAGTTAAGAACACTGACAATATAATTTAGCTTTTCGCCCTTATCAATATCCATGATTGCCTCAATTACACCATGACGACAGGTTGACACAAAAATTGCGTTTCGATCACATCGATTGTCTTCCGTTGAATTTTCGTTGCCTGCGTGGAAGTTCGAGCCACAGTTAGCTTGATTTAGTTGCTGCATGGTCTGCGCAGTATTCAATGGTGAGTTTGGTTATTTGCCACCTCTAAATTCTGGTGATTTGTGTTTGAATGAGAAACACGCATCCATTGCCCGAATTATTGGCGCGTGACTGAAATCAGTATTTATATCTGGTAGAGGAGTGGAGCATGGGCATTCCGACCGTCCCGTCTAAAAATCGTTATTCAGGAGATAGCTGCGTTCCGTAACTCACGTCTTTGTTAGTTGCAGCTTAAGAAAACCGATGATGGCGAATAAGATGATTAATTTTCTCAAATTGACGAGCTGCATTTTGAAATGGTGCATATATTGTTCCGTGCACATTGTGGGCGTAGTCTCTATTGGTCCCCAAAAAACGCAGCACCGAAGTATGAAACGCCATTGTTGGCTGTTCGGAATTCTAGTAATAAGTCGAGCATTTCAAAACTAAAAGCATTCTCTACAATGTTATTCGTAATTGTAGAACATATAAACAACTTGGAGAGGACGGCGAGCCTGGGAAAAATCCAATTGACATGAGGACTGCATCAGCGCGGCAAGTATTGCAAGTTTTGATAAGAACATCTTCGTGGTTGTTGATCCTATGCAAACGAACATCGCTTGTGAATTTGACATCACTCGAACAAATACACCCAAATACACGACTTTGATGTAATTCGACCAAACTCCCCTAACAATTTACAGTGCGATGAGCAATACCGTTATGCAATGACGAATGGAAGGAGCAATATGTCGACTGTGTACCAATTAAATTGCAAGTAATGCATATGATGTCCATTTTGCTGGTTGCAGTCTTTAACAAAACATTTCTGACTTTGTCCGTATGGAGGAAATTTCCACACTGTCAATGTCTCAACGTGGCCATTGTACACCCCAGCCACGCAGCGGCACTGCCAGCATTCTCTTGTCGTCTTGCTGACTGTGCTGCATGTTTTAATTTTGACGCATATATTTCAATATCATTGCTTGAACAATTTTGGTTTTGCCCATGGGACGCAGAGCATACTCGATCGAGGAGAGGAAGCGCAACCGCGCTCTCCAGCAAAAAGCATGTCGCGAGCGGAAACGGCAACAGCGAAATCGACAGGTTCGCGTGAATTCGGAAAACATCATTCATATTCGGTTAATAGCAAAAAGCAATGCCGATATTGATCAGCACAATTGTAAAGCGAGATCTCGCAATTGTCGCTCGGTGCGAGCAGCAGCACACCGTACATGATATACTGAAGAATTGGTCGAAATTCGTCAATCGAGAATTAACGGCGGAGGCATGGTGCTTTTTGTCACCCGAGAAGTTCCCAAAGACACTGTGTTGGCGAATGCATCACTAGTCAAACTGTCGTCCTGTCCTGTGGATGTGTCAAATGTTATGCTTCTAGATTCTGGAATGTGCGCACTCATTCAAGATGAGTGTGGTTTCGTGAATAAAGAAGTCCGTCGATATCTCACAAAAGGTGGCAATCCAAGCCCGGTGCAATCAATGCGCAAAAATTGTGAGGTTCAAGATTCTGGTACGTCAATTGTGCTGGTAGCAATACGAAATATCAAGTCACACCTTCGAGGTGGTGTGAGTGTTATACGACATATTCCTCTGGTAGTCGAGTTCACAAACTCAATGAATTACAGCAATTTTGAATTATTTTGGACTTTTTCTCTTGATAACATCTCTCATATCCCCGTCCTTTAGAATCCCCTGCTCCCGTGTCGTAAATGAGTGTGCGTTGATGGCAATAGTGAGCTTTGGAAACAAAGCTGTTTGTTTTTTGTCGATGTGTACTTTCATGAATCGCAAAGAACACAACTTGGTTACATTTTGTCAATTCCAGTTTGGAGGTCAAAACGGAGAAAGCGAAAACAGTGTGCGTTCTAACCGCCTCTGTAATCGTCCGTGAATGTGTGATTGTCGAAACGGAACTGCATTTGGAGCTTGTGTGGAGCCTGTGCCGTGTCGATCAACCACTCAATGAGGCCACGGCGAGTCCTTTCCACTTCGACCGCGCGTTTCGAAATGCCACACGGCGCTATTAAAATATATGAACCACATACAAAACGCCACATTCAAACGAATATTTATATATATTCAACATTCATTCTCACCCGTGCTTATTGGCTGATTCGTTACGCCCGTGCACTCCCTCTCGTCTCCACAACACTTGTCTCACTCTCCTTCGTATCCTCGATGGAGGTATCGACAATTCTGAGTGTCAACGCTCGATGTGTATCGAGAAATCCTGTCACGACTAGGTGCAAAATCGAGATGATGATGTGAATGGAACAAACACCAGGAGTCGGCGGGAGCATTTGCGGAACGACCTTTCCCGGTTTCGACAGAAAATTACAAATTTGGCCCAAAACCACAATATGTTTAATATTCTCTCCTATTCCCGAAGACCCCCTCGAGTGCCCTATGGGCACTCGGCGCCACGTATGGCCCAATTCCAATGCGGTAACATCGTTGGATTTTGTCATCAAATATATTTCCATACGTGGGGGGTAGGTTTGCAAGCTGGTTGATTGTTGGCAGTCCACCATGGACACCCGCACATGTCGTGGCAAGCCAAGGGGTTTGGGTTCCGGTGGGTACATCGCAAGGCCAACTGGCAAGGTGGCAAGACAAGCGTCGATGGCATGAACAACTGCGGCCGGTCATGGCAACCAGAGGTTGGCGATGCGGACGTTGGGGGCCTCCATGGCCAAGTCGGCAGAGAAACCAGTGTACCATATTGGGATTTTCTAATAAATACGGCAGTACTATACTGACCACCGTCATGAGGAGCATGATGGGGGATATGAAGCGTGACGTGTTCCATGTGTTTGGTATGCACGTTGATGACGCACCATCTGGATTATGAAATCAGCGATCGTGGACGGTGAAATCACGTTCACAATGTCAATCTGGGTCGTGATGGTACCTGTCGATATACTAGAGGCGTATACTTTGAAACCCAGGGAAGACAAACTACACCGTTAACTCTTTCCTATCATGCCGTGGGTGAAACTACTAGCCAATGTGACAAACCCTTGGGTAACTTATGAGGCCGCCTGAATACGACTAAATTCGCCGCGTTAACACCGAACGATGTAAAGAAACATCAAATGCATCAATAAATGTACAAAATGATTGAGCTCGCGCTTACGTCAGAGTAACAATGGCGCCGTTGTTCCCGGACAACCGTGATTGACGCGGGCGTCGCAATGGCGGCGAAAATGGCATTTACAAATATACACCGATCATCGAATGCCTCTGTTTGCACGTGCCCGAGTCTGGATTTGAACATAATGTAAAATCTTGATGAGAATTCAAATCGAAAGCACAAATGACTAGCCAATGAAGTTGTGAATTCATTTCACGATTGCAAAGAAATTGTTTTACTTGCCCAGCTTAAACGCAACTTCTAATTGGACTCGCGCACCATTCGAGTACGTGGTGTAAAGCTCAGCATATCCACTTTCGTCAACATGAATGTTCTTCGTCGCTACAAGTTCAAGGGTCTTTCCACGGGTATAAAATTGACAATTTTACGCATTGCACTGTATAATGCAGCTTCGGACGCAAGAACAAGATGCGGACGGACTTCTTTGTTTACGTACGTTGCCTATCCAAGTGCTAGCGCAAACACATTATTTGGCATTTGTAAGCACCGCGAAATATCAGAGGGTCGCTTTCGGAGCATTTTCGCTTTCGTTGAAAGTATGACCTCGTCTTTCATGATACTTTGAGAGACAAAAAGACCCTGTCCTGCGAGTGGAATTCGTGAAGGTTTCACGATTGTTTGTACCGGAGATTTCTCGTGGGCTCGATCAAGGAGTTCGCGAAGTGTGAGTTGGGCCGAGCTGGCCGTCTCGCGTTGTATTCCCCATTTGATCTGACGTCAGTTTCTTAAGCCGCCTGCTCAAGCGTCGGCGATTGTTGTATTCTGGAGACGCATGACGCCACTTTTTCTTTCGCGCAGCCTCTCGGCAGCGCTTCTCCTCGTTGGCAAGCGCTGGACGGCCCATCGATTCTGCAACAATTTGAGATATTTTTATTATCCAATAAAATGTATTCTTGAACCATTACTTTTTATCCAACCACACCTCATTTGTAGTCCATTTTAGCTAATCAAAATATGAATAAACCGTCCTACCATGGCCCTTGGTAATTCTGCCATGCAAACGTGATGCACAAGATCCTAAATAGCTAATACTTTATCAGCCAAGAAGTTGTGCAACTTGGCTGTCGTTCAACTCCAATCAAACACGATGAGACATGGTTGATGTGTTAACGTGAGGCTTGTGTGAACGACGCCTCACAACAGCATGTCGTTTGTAGTTGCCAAGAAGATATCGTATGTGAATGATATCTTGTTTGCATTAAATATGAATTAGACAGTCGACCCATTCTCGTCAGTTAATCGATTGTCTGCACGTCATAGGGGTGGCGGTTGTCATGGATCGTACCTATGGCCAGACAACTATTTCAGACAGATACTTTCAGCTTCGAATGATTTCAACGGTGGTCAAACGGCGGCTGGGGGTTGTCAATCGCGACATCGTGCAGGAAACGAAGGCCAATCTGGATAGCAATTCAATGATGTAGATATGATATTACATACTACCTGCCGTCATGAAATCTTGGACAATATATTTGGTTCGATATTGATCGAAATTTTACGCATCCCCACACGACACTTAGACGCTCCAAAGGGACAGGACTTCGTATTTGCTGGTACAGCTTTGGACCAAGTTTGGGACAAATATCGCGAGTGGAGAGTATGGCTTGCAACGACGTTATTTGCAAATACGAAAGCCACCTGAGAGTACGTCCCATTCCCGGCAGAATCTCAATAAATTCATTCCATTCGCTTGTAGAAAACGGAAAAAGCGATTCCTGAATTAATGTTTTTGCCAATCTTGCATTCATACGCACATGATTTACCGTGTCAATTAAGATATAGTCCGTGTGGTCATGGGCACAGGTTCTATTCTTGACGGCGAGGGCCATGAACAAACGAATAGCCGACTTTCAAAGTCAATTCATTTAACGAGAACAGAAACAGAAGAGAACAGGCATATGGACATAGCGCTCATGGTTGAAGATCACAATCGAAATAAAGTCCTAGAATTTGCTCGATCTGCTTCGACCAGGATCAAAAAGGTACATATTTCAATTGCGACTGGCAGCGCGATTATCACACGATACTCAGATATTCATGGAAATCTATAATTTGGGCCACTTCCACATTCGACTATAAGAAGGCAATTGCTTTGAACAAAAAGTGGCGAACAGAGTCACTGCAGCGTGTTAACGTGGAAACTATTTCCTCAGTCTCCCAAATACGACTTGCTCTAGATGAAGTACTAAGACGCTACGTGAGTGTGAAAAAGATCTTGGCTACCAACCCTGGGACGAATCAAGCATCGAAGCTTCGTCGTACTTCGAACGTGTACTCAAAAAGAGCTTCCGATCACTTGGCTGAGGACAACGGTAAGTACCATCGGTGCAAGTAAAATTTGATTGACCTTTTAGAGCTTGCAGATTCTAATTTGCCATTCGGCGATGCACTTGAACAATTGACATGTTGAGAGATTGAAGGTGGGGAACTATTATACTGGCGATTGATGGAAGATGTGTGTCATTTACAAAATGGACTATTAAATGCGCTTGCCTACCACGATGACGCTTCGGCTCGTCTTGAGAACAAATTGAATCTATTCGGACACAACCCAATTCATTGCGTTATTCGACGTGCTATAAATTTCAAGAAAGCATTGGCAAATGAATGTAAGCGCATTCATGACGAATACTTTGCTGGGCTCGTGCCGTTCGATGTGAGAAATGTCGAAGAAATTCAACGTGCACGAGATATTGGGATATTAAGTGGACAAAGTAGATTGGATTAAACATGTACTACTAGTCTGGTCCAGGATGATTGTAACAGTCTTTTTCTCATTGGCGGATAAACTCGGTATTTCACCGTTCGGCGATCTTGTTGGATCGTCTGAAAGCGCGTTGCCTGCTCTTTAATTGGCTTTATTTTGAATGGAAATTCGAGCAATGAGGCCGGAGAAAAGAAGCGCCAAACTTGGGTCATATAAATCTGAGGAACATTTTCTTACACCAGAGTGTCACTATTGAATTTGACTCCTTGCAACTCAGTGCACCATCCGATGCCTTCCCCCATCGCCGCTCGCGTCTCTATACCCGTAGCAGTCTCAGCCATGGATCGCAATCTGTCAGCGGAGGAGCGCTGCGGGGCATATGAGATGCTTCTAACACGCTCGCAGCTTGGCGTACTACCTTACGGAGCCCTATCAAGTGTGGCGTGGCACTATTCGTGCCACTATACCGCGGTATCGCGCCTCTGGGCTCGTGCCAGCTCTCCCTCGACCAAGGCGCTCCCGTGGCCGACGTTGCTGCACGAATACAAAGTAAAACTCTTCAACTCTATATTTGGTGCCTGTTTGTTGGTATTAAGTCTGACAGGTCATATTTATATTAGGTAATTCGGGAGCGAAACGGCTGCGGACGCCCGACGAAATCGAGCAAGCGATCAAGGATGTCGTGCACGACGATCGTTAAACCCTGTGTTGTCTTGAAGGCACAGCGGCATCAAGAAGACAACAATCATACGACCATGAAGGAGAAAAGAAACTGAAGGCACGATCGAACCACATCAAGCCTCTCTTGACCGAAGACAACAAGTTGGCAAGATTGCGAGTTACACTGGAGCGTCTCTTGCCTGGGTCAAGTGGGACATATTTCTTTGACAATATGTGTCGTGTGCACATTGATGAGAAATCGTTCTTTTTGACCAAGGTTAAGAAGCGTTTCTATGTGTACGCAGACAAAGTTGTTGCCCTGCGCGCCTGTAAGTCGGTCGAAGCGGTTCATCACCAAGGTGAAGTTTTGGCCGCTCACGTCCGCGTTTTGACCCACGTAGTCGAAAATATTTGGATGGCAAGATCGGAATATGGCCTTTTGTTGAACGTACTCCTGCTTTTAGAAATAGTAAAAATAGTTCGAAAGGGACAATTATTACAAAGCCACAAAATATCGATGCACGTGTCTATTTTGTCTGTGTTATTGATAATGTTGTCCCTGCTGTTGTGGCCAAGTTTCCATCATCATGTTTGAATCGGGGTGTCTTTATCCAATAGGATAATGCGGGGCCTCATCAGTCATTGACAACGAAATTGTTGCGCTCCTATGGAGTTGATTGTGTCAGTATGTCGAACCAGCCATCGAATAGTCCAGATTTCAACGTATTAGATCTAGGCTTTTTTTATGCTATACAAAGTTTGCAGCACCAGAAGAGGACTATCGAGCAATTCATTGGTGCTGTAGAGAGTGCTTTCTATTAGTTGCCAGTGGACACGATGGCAAAGACGTTTACCACCCTGCAAAAGGTGATGGAACTGTCATTGAAAGATAATGTGGGCAACAACTATTCAAATGCATTTTATAGTAATTCTACTCATTCAAGCGAAATTTGACGTTGAACATTGCAAGATCCGAGATTGTGGAGTCTTTTTTCATGTGTGGCAGCTTGAATTCGTTGCCACCCCCCATAGATATAGTTGTTTCCATGACTTTTTGGAGAGTAATGAATGTCTTCGCCAGTGTTTCCACTGGTAACTCAAAAAGAGCTTCCCCTGCAGCACTAACGAGCTCGTCGATATTTCGAGTTCGCTTTTGATGCTGTAGACTTTAAATAGAATTAAAGAATCCTAGATCTAAGACATTGAAGTCCGGGCTATTTGCTGGTTGTGGCGCGACAAACACCACGAGCGCTGAAGAACTTGAGAAACTGAGTTGTCATTTGCCGATGGGGCCCTACGTTGTCTTGTTAAAGGACAATCTCGCTACTTCTTGCGCCGGAAAAATTTGCCTTGATCGCTGGGATCACCTTCTCGAGGATCAAGTCACGATAAACCTCACCTGTCACATTTTCGGGTGACGTGACGAGGGTCCCGCGGGGTCTGTTCTTGCTTGATCGTTCGGCAGGCTCGATCTTGATGAACGGCCACACACCCAACTTGCCATCGAAAAGCGGCCTTGTCTGGTGGGCGTATCTCGGGCGTGCAACAGCAGCGAGAAACATCGCTTTTGTAATGAAGGACTTCGACTTCACAGCCCGAGCAGCGACTACATCATCGAAATAGACGTAGAAGCGCCTCGACCTTTGTCAAAAAGAACCATTTCTCGTCAACATGCACATAATTGTGCATAGTGACAAATACATAGTATCCATTCTACGATGGCCGGATGAACGACTTCGCATAGGTCAGTCTTGCAAGACTGAGCGGTTTTCGTCGGTCAAAAGCAGCTTGACAAAACTGGACTTTGCCTTGAGTCGCGCTGTCTTCTTCATATGGCGAAAGATTGTCCCCAAGGACATAGGACACCCTCCTGCAAGCGAGCGCATTGTTTGGCGATCCTGGTGGTCGACGTCCTTGACAGCAGATTCAATCGATGCGTTCGTCCACATGAGTTTCCGCCCCGAATTGCCAAAAAAGAATCACTGTCAAAAAATATTTCTCTCAAAAATAATATAATATTAATTGCAACAGGTCATACCCTCGATTCTCGACGCTTCATCACCGCCAGGAGACTATGATGGAGCCTCTCCCACGTGCCCAGATACGCGCGGCAGTGCGCCGACTACATGCAAAGTCACCAGCAATACGTTGCAGTGTCCCATCCGGAAGTACACCGACTATGGCGATGTTGACGAGGATTGCGTAGAGCTCAACTCGCCGTCCGCGAGGTTGTACGGCCTCCTGCTCTTTGATGAATGAGTGCGGGGCGTACGTAATGGCGGGGATGGCATTCGATATGTGGTTTCACAGCTGGAGAGCCTGTGAGGGCGGTGTCAAATCGCGAAGTGATCTCACTTTCAATTACTCTACCTCTTGCTCGTACAGTTGCCTTTTCGGTGTACGCATCCTTCTCTATCTGACTCATTTGACTGTAGTCGCGTGCCCAATTGTCATCACCTTTCTGCACGGAATTCTGAACAGAGGTCAAATCCCCTGCGGATTTCTTTGTCGAATTATTTGCTACGGTTAAGATATACTAGTAATATTTTGGATATGCAAATAAAGGACAAATACCACGAAGTTCGGAACCTTTTTCGCGCATATTTTCGTACATCCCATTGACTTTGGCTTTTCGCTGTCGAATTTCACTCGCTCCAGCATATTCTTGGGGCGTTTCCCCTGAATGTACGCCGTCGTTCTGGTACTCTTTGTTTTGCAACTGGTTATACATATATTTCTATACAGCCATGAGGACTCATCGTCCACTACTGCAATACTGCAATACTGCAATACTGCAATATTCTCACCTTTATCTGTTGCATCCAGCAATCAAACTGTACAGCCAGTTCTTGTAGAGAGGCGTCGTTTTCTTTAGTTGGACGCATCCCCGAATCCATCAGTACATGCAATTTCTCTTTGAGCGACATGGGAAATCCTTCGTTGGGCATGGTTCTTGCTTCAAAATTTGCAGAAATGTGTGTGCAGTGGCCAAAAATGACACAAAACGAAAAAAACTGACCCCCTCGACAGATTCGAACTCACGCGGTCATGATACAAGTTCGAAAAGACGAGCATACTAACCGCTAAACCAACTTTTTGATAATCAAATGAATTATATTAAACCTAATGTATACTACAATTATATCATAATGAATTTCAAACATGAGCAAAATGCAGCTGCGGGAAAGCTCAACATCCCCAGCTGCGCTTGAATTCACATGAGCATCATACCTAGACATTTTCCGATGCGCTCTCTAGAGCTGCTAAATGCTTCAGGTAGATATTCATAACCTCAAAGTTGCCAACATCCCCAGCTGCGCTTGAATTCACATGAGCATCATACCTAGACATTTTCCGATGCGCTCTGTAGAGCTGCTAAATGCTTCAGGTAGACATTCACAACCTCAAAGTTGCCAAGCACTAAAGAGTTTGATCAAGCTCTATGGAAAATATAAAGAGAACACCTTTATGCGAACTAGCGTGATGCGCGACAATACCCGTTGTCGCTAGAGCTGTCTCGCCGATCGTTGTGTTCAACAGGCGAACAAGGTGAGCGAGCCTCATTTTTCCGACTTACATCACCGCGCGCACCCCCCACTGCTCCTCGTGACACGGCCCCTTGCATTATTCTCGAAACAGAGACCTCAGACACTCTTAATAGATGCGCCATTGCCTTGAGACCCACCTTCTTATCTACCCAGGACTCTGAAATTGTTCAGATTGATTGTGTGTTAGTGTTTACTCCTTCCATGATGAATGTTTTGCTCTTTTTGTTGACGGTTTGCAACAAATACGTTTACATAAGAATTAGTTGTATGGGGTAATCTAAGATGTCTATTTGGCCTTGTGGTACGATCCCCGGGTCGAGTGCGAGAGGTCGCTGTTTCGACTCTCGTCACTGAGTTTTTTTGCAATATTTTTTTGAAATATTTCAAATATTTGCAAAATATTTGCGAAATCAAATTGCACTCATCGTACCACTGTGCACAGTCACAGCTCACCTACTTTATGTGTAGTGTAGATGGCGTCCGAATCGTAGTCGCAGTATTTGCGGTGAAAGGCGGCAGCGAAATCATCGCGGGCGTCTAACAGGTCGTCATGAAGTTGCTTTACCTTCGTCGCTCGCTGCTGCGAGAATCCATGGCAATGGCAAAATCGTTCGAGAAGGCGGAGCAGTGAGGTGTATGCATTGCCAGATGGCTTCGACGAGAGGTAATCATTGAGCCATTCACGTTGGTTGCGCTTGATCCAGTTGATGATATTTGTGCATGTTAGGGCGCTGCATGTTAGGGCGCGCTCTTTGAACCGAATTTCGATCATGTACGCTTCGAGACCAGCAGCGTCTAGAATCTCTTCTGTGCGACCAGGCGGAGTCATCTTGCGTCAAAGTTGATTTCCTTCAAAGGTTATAATCTTATTATAATCAACCTTCCAGTTGCGAAGCGTGCGTCTTGGCACCGACTCCTCTTCTTCGACTTGTTTCTCAGACTTGAACTGGAGCAATTCCAGTACCTATCGTTTTCGCAGAACGGTGTAGGACGTTCTTGTCGCCTTCTTGGCTGCTCGTGTCTTGCGTGCCATTTGCGATGGGCGGGTATATTGACCAATAATTTTTTGTGCACAACAACGATTGATGCGAGAAAAAATTCCACCAATGAAATCAATGTATTTGAAATTTGATATTTGATTGGACAATAAACAGGTTCATTTTCCCGCGAACTTCGGACGGCCTTATAAAATCGTCGTTCCCTGTACTATTGATCTGGTCACTTAGGAACGGGCACCACCTTCAAAAAAAATATTCAGAGACTATAGAGTCTTTCAGAGAAGGTTTAAACCTTAGCTTTTAATGAAGCAAATCTGATCCTGCGTTTCAGCTTTGATTTAAGACCAACCACGCCAAAAACGGAAACACGATGGCTGCGATACCGAAGGTCAAACACTGCCTGAGTCGCGCCGAAAAGTTGCTCGTTGTGCGCGTCCACGCGCATTTTCTGCATGCAGCGGCTAAACCGCGCGTCGGAAAGCAACAAAAGGTGCGGAAGCTTGTTGCTGATGCGTGTGGCATATCAGAGACACTTGTTTCGGAGATCATCGCTGAGTACAACGCGATTGGCGACCCCAAGAAGTTTATACTTGAGGTCTCAATTTCGACAAACGAAAGAGACCGAGAACCCGAATATGACCCTTCAGTGGTGACTCTGGTCCGAGAATTGGTCTACGAGCGAAACATTGCCGTCCAACCGATCACGTCGAAGCTCCTTGCCTCTGATCTCTTTGAACGGTACTCCACATGACTCTCTCGTGTCTGATGTATTGAGCAGACATGGCATCAACATCGTGGAGAGGACATTGCGTCGATTATTGACGCGAAATGGATTCTACTTCGGTCGTGGGAAGCGCCGGCAGTTCTGTGCAGAGTCCGTGGGAAACCTGGCGTTCCGATCGGTCTACCTCCGCACCAAAGCGACCAACCTCACGCGACGAAATCTACCCAAGCAGCCAGAAATCTTCTTGGACGAGTCATATTGCAATTTACACCATGTCTCACAACTTGCTTGGATCGACTCGGAAGCCCACGACAGCGTTCAGTACGAGCACAGCGGCAAAGGACCCCGTGTTTGCATTGTTGGTGCTGGCATTATCGAGTCATCTCGGGACAAAATTACAAGCGCAGAATGGGTCCCCGGGTCCTTTCAATGTTGGTCGTCGAAGAAGAAAAAGCGCAAGCAGAATTGTGCTGATCACGAGTCGGACGAAGGCGACGACGACTACCATGGCAATTTCAACGCCCCGTTTTTTGAACCGTGGTTTGACAAGTTGTGTCGCACCGCCAAAGAACGGTATGGCCCCTGTCGTATCTTTATGGACGGCGCTTCGTATCACAAGCGACGCCTGAATCCTGCGCCCAGTGCAAAATATCGCAAGCAAGAGATCATTGAATGGCTTGACATGCATGGCGTTATCCGTCAAACAAATGCGACAAAGCCGGAGTTGCTGATGTTGGTGCGTGCAAACAAACCCGCTCCCATTTACGCCACAACAGAAATTGCTGTCGGGCATGGTCATACAGT
>VJMH01007066.1:0-29131 GCA_009835185.1 Aphanomyces stellatus
CGCTCGCACGCGTCCGCGCGGTTGGCGCCGTTGCGGTGACTCTCGAAGACCAGTCCGAGTGGACCATGCCGTACAAGATGAAGCTCTTCCAGAAGCTCGCGACGAATTTGAACATGTCGCTCCAAACCGAGAGCGGCATGTTGACGGCATACACGGCGCGGTCGATCTGGATGCTCTGGGTCAAGACGTTTGACGTTGGCAGCATCAGCGCCGAAGACGCCAAGGCCTCGCCCGTGCCCTTTGGCCTCTTTGAGTTGCACGTGGACATCCACGCGGTCGACCGCACAACCTCAAGCGTCCACATGAGCTCCGTCGTCGACAAGTTTCAGACGCTCAAACAAGCGGCGGGCGGACCGCGCCTCTTGTCGCTCGTTGAAAGTGCCATGCATTCGGTGCGCCACATGGGCAAGTACATGGTCGTGGAAGAGCCGTCGGTGAAGCGCGCGTGCCAGAAAGCCATCGAGTGCATGTGCAAGATGGCGCGGTCGCCATTTCCCAAGGCGCGACAAGTCGTCTGCCGCACGCTGCATCACATGTACACGACGCGCGTCGTTCAAATTACGCCCGCGACGATGATCTACATCCTCTGCACGCTGTCGGCCAACGTTGACGCCCATCTCGCGACGGCGGCCGCGAGCACGCTCGTGAAAATCTATCGGCAGCACCTCCGCGCGCTCCACCCCGCGGTCGCGGTCGACGTGGCCGACCAGTTCAACTTGCTCCATCTCTCGCAGTGGGTCCTCGTCCACGCGCGCGAGACGCCGCTCGTGGAGCCGCTCTTGCGGGTCGTCGTCGAGGCGATCGAGTTTGTCGAGTCTGTGTCGAACCGCGACAACCCCGCGTGCTTTGTTTGCGATGGCTTTGTCAGTAACTTGCTCAACGCGCAGCTCGTGGCGGGGACGCCACCCACAACGGTGTTTCTCATCGACGACATCTTGCTCAACGTGCACTTTTGCTGCGAGAGCTACTTGGCGCAACTACAGCGCCGCCCCGTCGAGTCGCCCAAGCGACGACAGTCTCGCATGACCACGCGACGAGGCAGCACACAAGCAGCGGTCGCGCCCAGCGTCGACTCGACCATTGGCCTCTCACGCATCTCGGCGCTCGTGTCGCAAGGAAGCAATTTGCCCAGCTCGAGCCGCCGCCACTCGGTCACGCGGACCCTCTCGACGCGGTCGCGGACCAAATTTTCCATGAACCAAACGACAAGTTTCCTCATCGAGACCAACACGTCCAACTTGATCCGGCCGACGCAGTACCACATCATGCGCAAGCGGCGCGACATGAAGGTCTTGCTCCAGCAGCACGTGGTCAACATCCTCCAGGACGGCCTTGAAAAGAAAAAGGCAGTCGTCGAGCTCACGACCAACTCCAAAAAGGCGTTGGGCATGGCCGTGCAGACGATCGACCGGTTTGCAATCTTTGACGCGTGGCTCACCGCCATGCAGCAAGAAGACGCGCTCGCGTACCTCCTGGACCTGCTCGACTATGCGCGGCTCCACCCTGACGAGCTGCCAGCGATCGACGGTTCGAGCTCGCATCTCTCGTCCATCTTGGATTCGTTTCGATCGGTTCCAAGCATGAAGCGATCGACGCGCGAGAGCATGCACAAGGCCCGTGAGAGCAACGCCAAGTCGTTTGGCACGCGCGAGAGCGGCATCATGAAGATTCGAGAGACGTTGGCTAGCCAAATCAACCGCCAGCAACATGATGCGGGCGGGGGGGGGCCAACATCGACCGAGAGCCGGGAACCCGCACAGTCCCGACCAAGTATGGTCAAACAACACTCGTACCACCGGGACGCCAAAAAGACGCCAACCGGCCCTCCAAACTCGGTGGCGCCACTAGCTTGTGACGCTAGTCCGTGCCTGCCACCACCGTGACAGCCGCGGTGCCGTCGTAACCTCCTTAATTATTCCATCTCGAGGGTGCCCATCGATCGTTCGTTCGTACTGTGCGTATGCAGCGTCGTGTCTTCGTCCACTTGCGAGCTATCATTGGATGGCAAAGCGGGGCTGATGGTCGGGAACAACATGTCTCGGCTGTGACGCAATCTCGGCGAGTCATCGTGTTGAAAAATACATACTACGGCCGGACGCCAGTGGGTCCGGCAGCCTTATCCCCCGGACGCGCCGCAGCCCCGACGCTGATTGTGTTGCGACCGCCGCGGTCCGACGAGAGCGATCGGGTGCTCGGGTGGGACTCGAGCTGCATCGATGTGGCCGACGTGGCCGAACTCTCTGTGATTTCCCGCACGGCAGCAATGGTTGTGTTTTGGTACGACTCGTAAGGGTCGGTCCGGCAGAACAAGTAGGGTTCGAGGAGAAACCTAAGCGAGTCGAGCATCATCGTCGATGGCTGTTGGGGTTGTTGGCATACCTCAGGACAAACCCGACGACGTTGCTCCATGCTTCGCCCACGACGGGCGAAGCTTCGTCGCCAAGCCAGTACATGATGACTTCGATGCATGTCATCGTGTACGCGGCAAAGTGGTGCGGCCGCACGCCCTTGTACGTCCGGTGTTTGTGGCCGAGAAAGCGGCACCGGTTCTTCATCGCGTCGACGTCGCCCGGGACTTCGGCCTTCATGGCGAGGATGAATCCGAGGGCCTTGATGAGCACTTCGCCACGCTGCTTGACGTTGATGAAGACGAGGCTGAATGTCATGTCGCGTTCAAAGAGGCGGTAAAAGAACTCATCGTAAAAGAGGACGATGCCTGGCTTGCCGTACTGTTTCATCTTGTCGGTGCCTGCACTCTGCACCAGCTCCCACGTCCGCTGGCAGATTTGCAGCCGCGATTTCGTCAAGACAGGAATGAGCGGGAACTGCGGCGGCATGTAATGCTGGACTTCGTGCCCGTCGGCAAGTCCAAACGAAAACTCGGCGAGGCTGTCGAGGACGACATCGAGATCGTCTCGCGCCACGAGTCGAATCACATCGCGGTGCTTGCGGCCGCCGATGGAATTGCCCATGGTCTGTCGAGGCTGCAGGAAACGGGGTTGTCCCTCACGAGGCGACCTTTGGTTCAAGAGGTTCGGGGTTGGCTGTGTGTAACCGATGCTCGGCCATATGCGCTTCTTTGTGGCAAGATTAATGTGAAAGCACCGCGTGTCCGCTAACGATGAGAATGCCATCACAATGGTCGTGTGTCTCCCGCGTCGAATGCATCATATTTTCCCTGCGCCCATCGGCGCAAGTTGCTCAACCATGCGTCCACGTCACGCTTTCGTTGGTTTCCGGACGATACCGGATAATAATACCGACCACACGAAAATCGAATCTTTCGACGTTTTTGCTTTGGCGCAACTGGAAGGGCATGCGGACGATCGCCGCGACTCTCCTTGGTCTGTTCGTGTCTCTCGCGACCGCTCAGTTCCCACACATCCAAGACATCCAATGGACTGTCGATCCTGCACCCGGCCCCGTGTGTCCGTACGATGCAGTGAGTGTCGCGCTCTCGTGGACTTATGTGGCCGCTGCCGCATACGCGACAGAGGTTCGACTTGTGCTGGTGCATGTCGGCGAGAACGACGACGTCACATCTACTGCGGTGGTGGACTCCAACACGCGACTCGCGTACGAGATTGTGCAAGACACTCGCCTTGACGACGCCGTTGAGGAACCAACCACAGTCCTCACATGCGCGTTCGACCCAGCGTTTTGCACACCCAAAGTTCACACTATGGTCTTGCCCAACCACGTCCTGGACGACGACGACGGCGGTGGAAGTGCGACGGACAACTTTCTCGCGGCGGGTGACACAATCGAACTCGTGTTTGAAGATGAGACCAACACGCCGCCCGTGTCGACCAAAGACGACCTGACTGCGCTCTTTGACTTCCCCGACGATCTCGGCCGTGTTTTGGAAGGCACGTGGGTCTCTTCCAAGCTCCTCCACATCCGCATCGTCGCCATCGACCACGATGTCTTGATTGGCAACATCACGCGCACGCCATCGGTCAAACCGGCGCCAGTGGTGCTGCGCACGTGGCATGTGCAAGCCAGCGCGGTCTTGTTCCGCGTCGGCGTGGCTGGCGTCTTTCAATGGCGTCTTCACATGGACGGCTTGCCTCTGCCACGCGCGGATTTGGATTCGCCGACGGTTGTCGTCGCGCGAGAGTGTCCGCCGGCCACAGTCATCAGTGCATTCTCCACCTCGACGGATGCCCAAACCATGCCAACGCGGCCAACCTTTGAGACGCGTGGCATTGTCGCGTTGGACGGCAGTCATGCACTCATTGTGCCACACGGATCGACGCCATGTGCCATGCCGACGGACGTCGACCATACGACTGACGGCGCAACAGACGGATGGTCGCTACTCTTTTGGGTCTATTTGAGTCAAGATGCGACGGGAAGCCATCGCACGTTGTTTTACAAGGGCCCTGGGACCAACCAACACCGGACGCCGTCGGCGTGGTTACAACCCGACGACAGACATCTGATTCTCCGCGTGTCGACGACCGCCAACATGGACGTGGGCATGACGAGTGTCTCGGCGGTGCCTCTCCACGAGTGGACGCTCCTCGCGTTTACGTTTCAAAACCACTCGGTGCACGACAACCACACGTTCACATACTCGTATTACGTCAACGGCCACCTCGACACGGCCATGCACGTGCTCCACTCAGTCGTGTTGCCCAACGACGGCGCCCTTTACATTGGCGACAACCCATGGATGGATGGCATAGTTGGCTTTCTCGATCGCGTTCGACTCGTCCCCGAGGTTTTGACCGCCGACGCCATCGCCCACCTTTTCCACCGCGAAGCGGGGCACATGGTGTCGCAGCAAACGCTCGCGGGTCAAATCGCCACGATCGCGTCGTCGTCGTCGTTGCGTCGTCATGACCTGCCCGCCGCCGTGTATCCTGCGGACACGCTTCTTGCCCTCGATTCGCTGGATGCAATGGCCGAAGCCGCGGCCCTCGGCCATGCCAAGGCCCTCTTGGCCATGGGCGATGCGTACTTGTACGGCGCGGCGAATGTCGAGCCCAACACGACCACCGCCGCGATGTACTTGGCCCAAGCGCTCCACAAAGGCGAACTGACCGCCGCGAAACCCCTGGCGTTGATCTACACCGCGACGAAACCGGCACTGGACGACCAACGTACAAACGACACTTTGTAGACCCATGACTGAGGCTTTGACTAGGCATGGCCCTCGCGCTCTTCCACGTGGCAGCCGCCAGTGGCGACCTCTCGGCCATGACGATCTTGGCGAGGCGGTACGACGTTGGCGACGGCATGGCGGCCAGGGACCCCGAAACAGCCGCGTATTACTACTACCACGCCGCCGTCGACGCCGCGCGGGCCTATCACACGCGGGGCCAGCAACCGCTGTACGTTGTTTGCCGAATCTGTCGAGTCCATGACGACGCATTCGTAGCCATGAAATGAATTCGCTGTTCCATGCGGCCGACGAAAACGTAGCCGAGGGCCAAGAGGGCGAGCACGACAAGTGGATTCAATTCCAAAAGATGCGCGCCGACGACGACAGCGACGTCGACGCGATGGTCGCGATGGGCGATCTCTACTACTGGGGCGCGCGCGGCTGCGTTCGGGACCATGGCCAGGCCTTTCGCTATTTCGAGCGCGCTGCAATCCTCGGCAGCGCCGTCGGCATGGTGTGTGTGGATCTGACGCGCTTGGCTTTATGCCGTCCCCTAGTCGGCCGCGGCGGGGATGCTGCTCAAGGGCGAAGGCACGACCCAAGACAACGAAACAGCGATCCGGTGGTACGAAGAGGCCGCTGCGACCGACAACGTCCGGGCACTCAACGGCCTCGGCTACATTTATTTTTACGGGACGGCCAACCGCACGCAAAACCAATCGCTTGGACTCGCCTACTTTGAAGCGGCGGCCGCCCAACACACGGACGGCGACAGTTTGTTCAACGCGGGCTACTGCCACTTGGCAGGCCTTGGGACGGCCGCCAACACGAGTCACGCCGTCGTGTACTTGCGTGACGCCGCGCGCTCGTTTGGTCACTTTGACTCGGTGTTGACCCTCGGCAAACTCTTGCTCGGTGTCAACGACGAAGGCGAGGGCCACACCCGTCACGTGGCCGACGCGCTGGTCTACCTCCGCGCCGCCGCTGCCGCGGGAGACTGGGGCAAGACGGCGCGCCAAGGCTTTGACGCGTACTTGGCTCGCGACTACACACGCGCTATGTGGCGGTATCACGAAGCGCGGGAATACGGCTACGCGGTCGCGGCCGGCAACCTCGCGTTCCTCTACGACCTCACGGGCCAAAACGCATCGCAGTATCTACTGGAAGCCGCGGCGCATGGCGAAAAAGAAGCGGCGCTCCGGCTTGGCGACTGCTATTACTATGGCCGCGGCGGCGTCGACCGTGACATTGAAACTGCGCTGCAGTGGTACAGCCGCGCCAGTGCCGATGGGCTTGCCGTGGGGGCGTACAACGTGGGCTACATCTACGAATATGGCGTCGGCGGCATGCGCGTCAACTTGGTGCGAGCGACGCGGTACTACGAGCGGGCCCTCGCGCTCTCGCCAACGTCGTTGGATGCGTGGATTGTCATTACTGTGTCCCTCTGGCGGTTGACACTGCGCGCCCAAGTGCGTGACGTGGGTCTCTTGGGCGACTCGATGACCTCGTCCGACGATTTCTTTTATCCACAGACGACGCTCCCCACCATCCACTGGGACGACATTGGACTGGGTGTCGTCTGTCTAGCGTTGGTCGGGGTATGGTCGGTGCAGTACTTGCGCCGCGTGTCGCGATAGATTTTCATCTTTTGAAGAGCATGGCCCTGCTAATGTACCATTTGCATTTTTGACAACCATGTTGGGCTCGTCGCATGTTGTATTGGCAACGGGTGCGGCGCAGCATGTTTTGACCACGGAACCACGCAGCGCGTCAGATCGTGGGTCAATTAAATATTAAGTTGCAAGTTCACTAATGCAGGTGTGAGGATTGCGTCTGGGTCCTGCTGCGTCGATGGTGATGTCATCAAACCTGGTCGGACATAATCAAACCCGGCAAACTCCTTGGCGAGGTTGACAATGTCGGGGTTCTTATCGTCGTCGAGCGAGTGCGATTGCTCGGTGAACTGCGGGTCGAAATTGTTGACGTAGTCGTCGCCGGCCGGTTTTGGCAAAATCGGCGGCACCGTTTCTTTCTTCAGGACCTTGTCCCAATTCGTGCCCTTGAACCACGGGTGGTCCTTGACGTCTGCGATGCCATTGGCGCAGCCGAGGCGCCGCGCCGGGTCTTTCTCCAGCAGCGCCGTGAGCAAGTCTTGAAACTCGGGCGAAATGGGCGACGTGTACTTGGGGCTCTGAAACAAGATGCGCTGGTGCGTGTGTTTTTGCTTGGACTGGGGCAGGTAGAACGGCGGGTAGCCCGATCGGAGCTCGTAGAGGAGACAGCCGAGCTGCCACATGTCCACTTGGAGGCCGTGGCCTTGGAGCGTCCGGCTGACCATCTCGGGCGGCAAGTATGCGTCCGTGCCGCACATGGTCTTGGTCCGTCCGTGTTTGGTTTCGAGCCGCTTGGAGAGGCCCATGTCGGCCAGCTTGATGTGTCCATCGACATCCAAGAGGACGTTCTCGGGCTTGATGTCGCGGTGAAGGATGTGCATCGAGTGAAGGTGGGCGAGCGCGGCGACGACTTCGGCCGCGTAAAACTTGACGATCGATTCCGGGAACGACCCGCCGTGGTTTTGCATGTGGAGAAAGAGGTCACCCCCGGGCATGAACTTGGAGATTAAATAGAGCGACCGGCCACTCGAAAAGGCCACATCGAGGCCAAGGACGAACGGATGGTCGGCGACCCACTCCATGACCATGCGCTCCGTGTGGATAACCTTGTGCTTGACAACGCCGGCCTTCATTTCCTTGATCGCAAAGAGCGTCCCGTGGCGCCGCGCGAGGATCACGCGGCCGTAATGACCCTTCCCAATCAACTTGAGCGTTTCAAAATCCTTGGGCGATGGCACGTCGCGCTGGACGGCGTGGCAATGCCGAACAAATTTGGCGCGGTCTTTTTCGCTGTCGGCGGCCAACGTGACGGCCCCGCGCCCTGACTCGGGCGTCACGATCAAGACGTTGCCGAGGTTGTCGTCGTCGACGAGCTTGAGGGTGCAGTGTCGCAAGTTGATAAACTTGTACGTGCGGTCGGCGTCGGTCGCTGCGGGATCTTTGGACGCACGGTAGTAGACGAGGTACGTGGCTTTGATCATGACACAGTACTTGTGCGAGCTCCAGACGGGAAAGAGATTGCGTTTCTTGCGAAAGAGGTTCATAAACGTGGACGGAAGGGAGTTGATGAACGCTTTGGCCTCGTCACTCACGTCGGCGTCGGGCTTGCGGAAGACGTTCAAGACCATCTTGATGTGCGTGTCGGACGTCTCAGACGAGACGAAGACAACAACGAGAGGACGACGCGGGAACGAAAGGGCGATCGAAAAGTGATCCCACGTGGTCGACGCGTGAAAAGCGATGGCGGCTCGCCCAGCGTGTGCGAGTCTGCAGTGGTGATGGAGACGGCCCAGCGAGCGCTATAAATAGAAATGGCGTTGGCCCCACCCATTGGTCAATCCACCCACGCTCTCGCGTCTGATTGGTTGCTGGCCTGGTTGCACACATGAAACCGATGGTCGCATCCGGTTATATCCGGAATGGAGGGTTTGAGAAGCGGCGTTGGGCGGCGTTGAACTGCAGGTGGTTGTTGCCTGGTGTGGTTGTTGCCTGGTTGCTGGCCTGTCTCAATGATATGACGAATGAGGCGATGGGACTCCGTTCCATGCGCCTCTATAAAGCCGCGCAAGCCATTTACTGCAGGGGCATGGACATGGACTCGCCCATTGCAGCTGGCTACACAGGGCCATGGTGGCGACAACTTGTCGTTGCTCCACACAACGGCACACCCTTTTGCTTGGGTTTGCTTGCATGATTTCGTGAGTCGCAACAACTTTTGGCAAGTGTCATGAACGACCCATTATCCGGACATGACCGGATTTACTCGAATAGGGTATTTTGAACGTACGTGTATGCCCTAAGTCGACCACCTGCATTGAGTCCGTCCAACGTGGAGATGCCGCCACGACAAATCCTCCGCCGGCCCAAGGACGAGAGCAAGACGTCGCAAAGCCACCCTGCGCAGACAGCGACACAAACACAGAGGCACGAAGCAAAGACAGAGGAGAGGCATCGACAGCCTGCATCCGGAGGAAGAGCCGACGGAAGTGCACAAGTGACCAGACCCCGTCGCGAAGTCCAAGGTGGCAGTCGACCGCCCACAGCCTCGAACGCCGTGCACGTAGCGACGCCACTTGTACACGCCCAAGTTGCTCCGCCACCACCGCCAACAGGCTCTCGGAGATGGGAAGTTGCCCCCACACCCACTGCCACAACGTCGTCAGCCCCTGTGGTCGCTGTCCCAGCCGAAGCTCGACCTGAAGTTGTCGAGAAAAAGCAAGCCCGATCCAAAGCACATAAGACCCCGAGACAACCATCGGCAGGATTGAGTATTGCCGATTTCGTCAAACCCGCCAAGAAGAAAGCCCCTGCTTCAGTCAACCAGCGAGCGTCCACGACCCCGCGCATACCACCACCTCCGACCAAGTCACCCGTTCTTGGTTCCATGTCAGTACCCAAGAACTCTATTTCGTCGGTGGAAACGGACCCGACTCCACCACCCACAACATCGGACAAACCCCAGAAAAAGAAGAAACTCTCGACATTAAAGAAGCGGGTGGTCAAGGATCGAGCTGCGAAATGGGTCTCGTTTCATGCCGCGATGGCCACCCAAGAAGCATCGGAGGTGCTTTCCTCCCCGTCGGTGGCCGAGGCGAGCCGCCGCATCCAAGTGATCCATTTGGTCGAGCCCGACGAAGTCGAAGACGACAACGAGTACGACGATACGTTGGCAGACGTGACGACCCAATTCCAATCGCATGGATCGATCGTGTCCATCCATTTGGACAGGGCGACGGGAACCATCGATGTCGAGTACGCGATCGGCGGCAGCGCGTCGGCCGCCGTGGCCGCGCTTCACAATGCGAAATTCGGTGGCCACCAAATCGCGTGCGTGCGAATACCCGACGACGCGACGTCCCAAGTAGCGCTGCGGCAAGTACACGTCGATGGGTTTTGCAGCCCCGACGAGCTCGTTGACCCGGATGAGTTTGATGAAGTGGTCACCGACGTCCAGCGGACCTTTAGCACACCTCAGCATGTCCTTGTACATGCCGACGTGGACAAGTCGACTGGCAGCATTCGCCTCGAGTATGCATCGACCAAGGCAGCGATCGAAATCGCCGCGCTGTTTCACCGCAAGGCATTTGGCGGCAAGACGATCCGTGCGGTGTGGCACAAGAAAGACGACGACGACGACGATGACCTAGACGACGCAAAGGAGAAGCAGGTCGCCGAGTGTGCCATTCCGCCGGTGCGCAAGCTCCCAAACGCGCAAGCTATCCGGGAATATGTCGACCAGGTGCAATGGAGAGATCCGCAGGACGACGACGAGGGGCATGGATTGACGTTGACGTTGCTGTAGGCCATCGATGTCGGCGGCGAATTCGAAAACCTCGTGACGGCGTTCCTCGGACGCCTCATGAGTTTGCAGGTCGGTCGAGTGGTGCGAGGTCCCTCAGGCACGATTGCGTAGGAGCGCGCGCGGTTGACAAATCCGTTGAAAGCGAAAAAGACCCGTCGACTCGTCTTTGGCTTGCGGGAGGTGAAGCGAGGACTCAAGAATGGCAAAATCATGTGTCTCATGGTCGCGTACAATATTGACGAATGCGCGGCCGAGGGGGGGTTGGATGACAAGGTCATAGAACTCATCGACTTGGCACGCGTGCTCAAGATCACCGTCATCTTCTCCTTGTCCAAGTATGTCGTCGTCTGGCATGATTTCGTTGATGGACGATGGGATTATAGGCGGAAGCTGGGGAAAGCACTGCTCAAATCGATTCGAGTGAGCTGCGTCGGCATCTACAACGTCGATGGGGCCAATGACATGTGGGGCGATGTGAAAAAGAAGGCGGCGTCGCTGCAGGGCACAACACCATCCATTGCACCAGAGGAGGCCGGGAGTGTGCCCCAAGACTTGTTGAACCACTGATGCAACGTGAATGTGGTGTTGTATGTTGGAAACGACGCTGGCTTGTTGGTGCGAGGGAAAATATACACGAGGGTGCACAACTTTGCATTGGATGCATGGGTTTGGTTGTCAACGAGATGTCACGGCGCCTCTTTATGAGTTGGTGTTGAGATCTTACCATCCGGATAACAAGTTGGCCTTTCCTCGAAATCTGAAGAAACATGAAGGCAGTTGCATTGTTGCATGTAAAAAAGGGCGATTTCCAGCACGACGGGAGTGCGTACCACGTGCTGCAGTGGCAGAACTTCGAGGAAGAAAGGGGTGGCAACGATAGCGTTAGCACTAGAAGCTGGCGAGACAGAAACAGTCCCAGACTCATGCGTCTCAGCGAACAACATTCAGATGCAAGCAAGAGGGCATTAGCCGCCATCGGCGCCAGGTCGTCTTCGTTGGTGTTCGTTGGTCCGTTTCCCCGCCTGGTCAAATTGCCTCGTCAACATGGTGTTATAGCCACGGTATAACTCGTTCAAAGTATATTATAACGATCTTTGTTCCTGTATGGCTGGCAATTATATTTTTTGGTCTTCATCGACAGCTTCGGGATGTCCGGATAAAATCACTTCTCGCCATTTTTGATTGGCTATCATGCACCAATCAATGATGGCCATGATGCCAACTGGCCCGAGCACAACATCCGCGATTTCTGCCCCCCCGAGACCCACACGACCACCACCGACGATGAAGATTGCAGTCATTGGCGGCGGCATTTCCGGCCTCTCTGCGGCCTACCTTCTCAGCCGACACCCCGAGAATGAGGTCACGATCTTTGAGTCGGAGAAGGCGCTCGGCATGGGCGTGCACACGCTCCAGTTTGGCGACAAACACATCGACTGCCCGCCGCGGTCGTTCTGCGCCGCGCATTACGTACACCTCGCGTCCATGTACACCGAGGCGGGGGTTGAGATGGAACCGTACCCTGGCGACATGTCGTTCTCGGACTTTGGCGACCCGGCATTCTACTGCCACGCGTCCAACTGGCGCATCGGCGCGCTCCGCCTCCCGTCACCGTGGCACGTCGCCGCCATGTTGCGCAAGTTTTCGGTCCGCGCGATCTGGGACCACATGCATTTTTTCCTCTCGTCGTCCGACGGCATCCCACACGACATGACGCTTGGGGAGTACGTAACCAAGCACAAGTACACACGCGAGTACCTCCACGGGATCCTCCTCCCCATGATGTCGATGGTGCTCACGTGCTCGAACGACGCGTGCCTGAACTACCCCGTCGGCATCCTCAAGGCGTATGTGTCCAAGTCGAATGCAGTCAACCAAGTCGTGACCACGAATGGATCGACCAAGGCCGCGGCACAATTGGCGCGCCACTGCAAGACTATCCACGTCGAGACGACTGTCACGGGCGTGTGGCAGGCATCGGCCGACGGCCGCCCCGCGCGTATTGCGTACACCAAGAAAGATGGTCAAGCCTTGGAAGACGAGTTTGACCACATTGTGATCTCGTCGCAAGCGTGCAGCGCCTTGACGTTCCTCCAGGACGCCGACGCCGAAATGCAGGCGCTCCTTGCTCAAGTGCCCCATGAGACGGCCACGGTCGTGATCCATCGCGATCCGATCCTCATGCCGCGCGACCGCCGCGATTGGTCGTTCTACAATTTTATCACGGCCAAGCCCGGCATGAAGCTCAAGCCCGGTATCGTTGAAAACATGGTCACGCTCTGGGTCGCGCGCTTCCACGAAGCCGAGTCGACCGTCAAGACGCTCTTCCAGACATGGAACCCGCTCGTGGACCCGAACCCAGACCTGGTCCTCCTCCGCGCCAAGTTTCTCCGCCCGCTCTTCACCAAGTCGTCCCATGACCTCGTCCAGAAGATCCGCGAGCGCCAAGGCCGCGGCAACCTCTGGTTCTCGAGCACATACTGCGTCTTTGCCGTTCCGTTGCAGGAAAGCGGTGCCGAGTCGGCCGTTGAAGTCGCGACCATGATGGGCTTCCCTGTCGAGTGGCCCAAGATGGAAGTGGCCGCGGGGTCGGACTCGATCGGTCTCGTCTCGTCCTCGTCGTCTCTCTTCTCCTGGACGAACTCGTTGCTTGTCGGTGTCCCGCTCGTCGTCTCCGCCGCGATCATCCTCCTCCCCCGTCTCCGCTAGACACTAGATTTCGTCGAGTGACAATAGAGTTTGAATTTTAACCAATCCGAAGCACGTATTGTGTGTGCTCGTGGTTTCATTGGCTGTTGAATGGCCAGGATTTGAATTCCACGCCATGCCGTTCGATGGAGATACCAGCGCGGCACCGTCCGTGTCGATGGAGGACCTTCTTGGGTTTTCCAGCTTTGGGAAGCGTAAGAGAACCCCCCCCGCCACCGCAAGTTCAAAGGGTTCTCGAGTTACGTATGCCCCCGAGCCCATCCAGTTCATCTGCCCTACGACACGTTTGGACCTCGATGCGTTGAGAAACCTTTTGCATGCCGACAGGGGCGTGTCGAACGACGCAGACGTGCCGACCCAGCACTCCATGTGTCCAACCCCACTCGAAAGGAGTCACTTCAGTATGCAGAAACTCCTTGACATGAAGAGTCAACTTCATCAAGCCAATCTCCCGGCAGATGTCTATCGAACGAGTCGCGCGGTCGCAAACCCATACGAATGCATCGGCAAGTGGAAGTTTGTGAATCGGTCGGCGATGAAGATGGCGGAAATGGACGCGCGCATGTCGCTTTTGCCACAAGTTGATGCCGTCTCGTTTGTCGATCTCTGCGGCGCGCCGGGTGGGTTTTCCGAGTATTTGGTGTTCAAAGCTGCGTCGCGTCGACAAGACATTGCAGGCCAAGGCATTTCCATTCGCGTGCCAGGCAATCCCCACTTGGATTGGCATCTCTCGGACGACATGAAGCGCGTCATGTCGATCTCGTATGGCGCCGACGACACGGGGAACCTCTACATCCAAGATAACATGGACGACTTTACCCAGCGTGTACGAACCCGTCGTCATATAAACACACTCTTTCTCTCGTGGTAGAATGGTGACGATGCTTTTCGTAGGTTCTTGCCGCCCATCCCCATGGTGTCGACGTTGTCGCCGCCGACGGTGGCTTCCAGGATGCGCGCAACCAATCCGACCAAGTATGTCGATTCGTTGGCATTTTGGCTCACAATGATGTAGGAAGAGCGCATGCACCGTCTCGTCCTGTGCGAAATCCTCACAATGTGCCGTGTTTTGACGCCAGGCGGACATTTTGTCTGCAAGACATTTGAGCTCTCGACGGCTTTCTCTGCGCGCCTCCTCTTTCTCCTCCACCACTTGTTTGAAGAGCTCGCGATTGTGAAACCCATCGTACGTCCCTCGTCATCGTGGCTCATTGTGATGGGTTCCAGACGAGTCGACCAGCGAGCTCGGAGCGGTACATTGTCGGCCGCCAGTGGCGCTATTTCCAGCCCGCCTGTATTATTGACTACCTCGGTGCCATCAACGCCTCGTTTGAGCGGCAAGTGTTCGTTGAAAATTATGCCACGTTGGATGCCGCCTGGAAACAAGACGAGGCGTTTGCCACGTTTGTGGAAGAGAGTGCCACTGAGTACGTCGTGATCTTTCCAGGCATTACTCTAAAAGATGCAGGTTTGCGTCGCGCCAAACCCAAGCCATTGAGCGCATCCTCGCCGTTGCCGATAATGACGACGGGCGGCAGGTGTCGAGGTACAACAATAGTTGTTGGCGTTGCTGCGTACTCACTTGCTTATATGTAGTCGCAGGATGCCCGACAACACCCGTGTCGATCGTAACGACGTGTTGCATGCGTGGGGTTTGGTCGCACCGCCGAACGACGTGAAACGGCAATGAGAGACCTTGAGTATATTTTTAGCGTCGTTGAAACACGAAACTGTGATTGGCGGGGCCGTAAGAAAAGGCAGCCCCGGTCCGTCGCCTCCCACATGCAATGGCGGCCGCCACCCTCCCCGCGTGCAACGTGAGCGACGCCAGCCTCGCGTGCTTTCTCCACGACGCACACACATGCAACTCGTCGTCGCTCGACTGGACCTACATTTGCAGCCTCTCGTACAGCACCAATTGGCACTGCTGTGGCCTCGAGCGATTCGACGTCGAGAGCGTCACAGTGCTCTGGACCTTCTTCTTTGTGCTCGCGGCCATCTTTTCATGGTATTCCAACATGCTCCACGAGTTCAAAACGAGTGTCCACGACCTCCACGATATCCCAACACAAGGTACATCCTCATGCATGGTGATGTCCTCATCTCCCTCGTCATGTAGCCTTGGGCGTCGTCGTGGCGCGACAAAAGAAGGAAGTGATGGGCCGCATGATCGACGACCCGCGGCGCCTCTGGATCATCCTCTCCGTCTTGATCGAGCTGGGCGTCTTCAGCTACGTCCCTGTCCAGCTCATCATGTACGACCAATCCGATTCGTACTCGCTCGTGGTCGGATGGGAGTACCAAATTGCGAAATTTGGTCTCTTTGGCATTGCGCTTGTCTTGGACCTGACCCACGCCCAATGCACGAATCGCGTGCTCCAGAAATTTGTCCTCCCGCTTGCCTACGACACGGGCTACACGACGTTGCTTTACGCGATCGTCGACTTGGGCACATGCAGCAACCACATGGATGCCCTCCGCTTTGCCGATGGCTCCACCTGTGCGTCGCCCGATCGGTACTACTGGTTTGCCCTCGTCGCGACTGTCTCATTCGCAGTCCTCTTTTGGCGTACGTTGATTGTCAAACACAATGTCGTCATCGTTGTCTAGGCACGTTGCTCTACAAGATGCACTTTAGCGACCAAGTGTACGCGGTTCGATTTCGGTTCCAAACGTCGTATTACTCGCTCATGACGTTCTGCCGCACGGGTATGTCACCACTGACTATCGACGGCGCGTCCCAGCCATTCATTATATTTGGCCATTAGCATGCTGCCTCTCGTTCATTACGATTCAAAAGCTCATCTTGTACGTCGACCACAAAAAGGTCTACATGGGCACGGGCGTGGCCAATTTTACCATGTTTTATCTCTTGTTTCGATACAACTACAACCACCAACCGGTACTCACCCACCCCCTCCGATGTGCATACATGACGTCGTCTAGTGCCTGGGCGTGGGCTTGCTTCTCAACAACCTCCGGAGCCTCTCGTTTGCAACCGCGTGCTACTTTTCCGCCTACCTCGTCTTGCTCTCGATCATTCACATGGCCGTGGACGCGCCGGCGGCCGACAAGGCGGGCGGCGTCCTATGGATCCTGTCGTGGGTCGTCGTCGCCTTCTATCCGTTCTTTGGCACGACCGTGTGGTACTTTAACCAACTGCGCGCCCAGCAGTTTGAAATTCCCAACATGTCGCTTGAAGCCGCTCTCGTGCACAAGATTGACCGCGTCCGCGCCGTCGCCGCCGTCTCGCTCACGCTCGAGGATCAGTCGACGTGGACGGTCGCGTACAAGTCGCGTCTTGTCTACAAGCTCCATGACAACCTCAATCTCGCGCGGCACTCGGAGCAAGGGATGGCGCTTGTCTACACATGCCAGGCCATGTGGACGCTCTGGTGCAAGTACTTTACCATGGACGACGTCGTGCTCGAAGGCAAGGGCTGCCTCCCGTGTGGGCTCTGGGAACGCGCGGCCAAATCCAAGGAACTGCAGCGGCTGCATTTGGAAAAGACCGCAGCCAACAAACTCGTGGGCAAATTCGACTCGCTCAAACCGAGCTCGGCCCCGCCGCTGACGCAGTTGGTCGAAGACACAATGACGACCCAAGTCGGCGTGAAGAGGTGCCGCCTCGAGGCATGGTCGACGGCCGACGACCCCGTCGCCGACGTCTACTTTAAAAAGATCGTCGTCGTGCTGGCCGAGATGGCGCGGTCGCCATACACCAAGACCCGATATGCGGCCTCCAAGACCCTCCACGACATGTACACGAGCGACGTCGTGCAGCTCACGGACGCAACGATGATCCATGCCCTCTGCACGCTCTGCGGCAGCCACGAGCACCATCTCTCGGGGCCGGCCGCGCGGACGCTCTGCAAGCTCTACACGCTCCATTGGAAGCCCATGGAGTGGTCCAAGGTGCATCTTGCCGAGCGACTCAACTTGCTCAACCTGGCCAAGTTTGTCTCTGAATATGGACCCGTGGACCGCGTCCTCATGGGTGGCATTGCGCACGTACTCTTGGACTGCACGCAGTGGGTCGCGTCCAAAGCAGGGCGGGAAGACCCGAGCATGCACTACTGCGACAAATTCATCGCGTTCATTCTCGCGGCGCAGGCCACCGTCGAGGCCCGGGTGACCGCGGCGCTCTATTTTGTCTTTGACGACATCTTGCTCCACGTGCACTTGACGTGCGAACACTACCTCCGACGGCTCCACACGCTCCGTGTCATCCGCACGGCCATCTCCAAAGTCAAAGTCGTGCCCTCGGGGCTGGGCAAGTCGGCGTCCAAAAGCAAAGGCGTGGTCACTGGGCCCTCGACGGGTGACACGCCAGCGTCGATTCTCCCGCATGCGACTTCCGCCAAGCCGTTGCCGTCCCATGGCACGTCGACGGTGCTCCCGCGTCGCATCTCGCGAGAAGAGATGCGCAAAAGCTTGAAGCGGTACTCGTGGACCGTCGTGACGAAAATGGCGACCAAAGCCAAGCGACTCGCATTAGTCACGCCCCACGTGGCCGAAGCTGTCCAAAAAAGGTTCGAATTGCGCCGCTCGATGGCGTCGGCCGTCCGCATCCTCGTCAACGAAGGCTTTTACAAGGACTTGCCGCCCACGGCCATGCAGCCCGCCACGTACCAGGCGCTCCTTCAAGCCGCGGCCCTCTTTCGCCGCCAACCCCTCATCTTTGACGTCGTCTTGGCGCCGTTCACCGAAGCCCAAGTGGTCTACGTGACCAAACTCTTCAACACAAAGCTTCGGCACAATGCCCAGCGGCGGTGGTCGTGACCCAACAACTCGATGATCGTTGTCACAAACAAAACCCTATTTATTTTCCACGACAGCAGTTGTAACATACTCGAGTCGTGTCGGCCGTTGCCTGCGTTCGATTCGCACACGAAAAGCATGCCACGTCGCATGCATCGAACGCTTTGAAATCAAACTAGTTTTCGCCATCCCAGTGAGAGACCCTATCCCATGCATGCACACAGCATGCACGATCGTACGCGTTGTGTATTGCAACCAACGTTTAAGTCTTTTATCTCGGAGGATTCAACCGGTGACACCACGAACTGCAACGGCACCTACATGGGAGCCATCGTGTACCGGTCTTGGTCGTGTGTTGCTGGGACACTTGGCGGTGGGCCTTCTTGTGGCACGTGGCGGCGAAGGCGGTCGTTTTCATACTCGAGCGCCGCCGCACGCTCCTTCCACCGCGTCGTCTCGACGAGGAGTCGTCGAAGCCGCGCGACGACGTGGGTGCAAAAGACATTGGCGCGCCACGAGACGGCGCGTTTCCGGTCGAGGAGGTCGGCCGTGGCCACCAAACCCGCAAGCGCGTGTCGCTCGAGCGCGTCTTGGACCGCGTCGAGCTCCCGGGCGTCGTCGCTGTTGTTGGAAATTGGGGACGCGGCACGGTGCTGCTCCCGCAGGACACGGATGGCGTCCGTGTATGCCGCGACCGCCATCGCGTGCTGACTTTCTTGGGTCTCGATGACATGGCGCAAGGACGCCGCGACTTGCAATTGACACTCGAGCTCGTCTTGGCAGGCCCGCAGTCTAGCTTCGTGCGCCGCGGCGATCCCCTGCCACTGCTCCAAGAGGACAAGTGTCGTGGCGAGGGTTCGCGTGTGGTGGTCGCTCATGTCGCGACGATGGGACGAAGGCGTCGTGGGGGGAGATGTGTGCATGTCGAAGAATTCAATTGACTCGGGCAGATCCAAGGACACCGTGATGTCGACGTCGGTCGTCGTCTTGCGCGACTCTAATGGCAGGCCCATCACTGCTGTCGACGGAAGGTCCTTGTCAGCGACCTCAAGGGAGATGCCATGTCTCCCGTGTTGCTGCTCTCGTGTCGCGTCGACGTCTGCTTGCAGATCGCGGACCAACGCCGTCGACGTCGCGAGATGGACTTTGAGTGCATCGATCATTTGGACGTGCGCGTCCCGCTCCAGTTGGAGGTAGATGAGCTCGTCGCGAACCGTGGCTAGATCCTGGAGAAACGCATCGCGTCCGCCGTCGCGCGTCTGCTCTCCTCGCATCTTTGACCACGTTGATTTGGTCTTGGCGTCCGTCTGCTGTTGCGCCAAGTAGGTCGTTTTGAGTCTGTCGCAGAGCTGCGCCGCACTAGTCGCGCGGGACTTGGCCGTGGGTGATGTGAGTTCCATTGGCGCCGTCGCTGTCGCCGGCACTTCCAAGATGACCATGCTCTCGATTGATTTGTGGCATGGCGGTTGCTGCTTGAGTTTGGTGCGCGCGGGGGAGTTACGAAATCCGGATAATATTTGAATGAAGTTTTCCGGTGAGTCGTCGGTTGACGTTGTCTGTATCCGGAATACCTCTCGTTCTGTTTTGACCCGATATTCCCCCGCGAGATGGAGTTCGTGCCGCCGGCGCCGCCTTCATCGGACCGCTCCATCGAGAAGGCCGTACAGTCGCACATTGAGAAACTCCAGGAAAAGATGCCACCGATCACAAACATGCCCCAAGTACCCACGATGCTGCGCGAATATGCCAAGATGCTAAACAAAACCGCGACGGAAGCGACCCAGAAAGCCCTTAAGTCGTCGATGGCGATCACGGCGCTGTCGAGGGGACAAGGGGCGACGGACATGCCGCTCAAACTTGAACAGCATCTCGCAGCCTTGCGTACGTGATGCGTCGTCTGCCTTGGTGCATGGCCGAGAGATGAATATGCTCAGGTTGATCTGTAGATGCCGCCAACGAGAAAGCCCAAAAGACAACATGGATGCTGTGTCAGAACTCGTTCGAGACGCCGCACATCCGCATGGACAATGTGAACGAGTCGCTCACGTTTTCCATCGAGAACATCCAGGAAGCGATCCACGTGACGAAGAATGTCAATCGGCATTTCCGTGACCTTGGCAACACGTTGTCGGAAGACATTTGCTTCTTTCGCGCATCGTCGTCGGCAAGCGAAACATAAGATCAAGAGATGCATGTCGTTGCTCCGTGCCGCCGCCTCCCTCACGAGAAATGTGTGGTTCGCCCTTCAATCATTCCTTCCGTTGTGTTTTACACCGCGATGCAGGCGGGCATGGACTGACCTTCCACTGCTCTGTGCATCGTGCTTCTTGGCGCCGACCATGGCTTCCTTCATGGAGAGAGGCGTGTTTGCGCCGCCGCCGACCACTTAGATGGTGCAGTTCCCACGAAATGTTCTCACACTTGTGCATTATTTCAAGCTCGTTCAAATCTTGATACAAATACCAAGTGAATCATCGCAGGTTGAATATTATTCGACCTCGGAATGCACCAATCGCAGCGCGCTTTGGCTCCAAAAGATCCGCAACGAGCACCCCACGCGAGAATGCTGAGGTACTGCCAGCCGAACGACTGGAAGTACTTCGATCGACTCCTCGGTGGGGCCACACCGGTCGTTTGTGCTGGCGGCGGGGACGATGGGGACATGGACGCTCCTCTCCGTCCATCCGCCTTGGCCCTTCGTCCGCCATCCCCCCTCGCGCTCCACCGCAACGCCTATTGGAGCCGCAGCGACAAGCAGAGCGTGCTCGTGCTGTGGCGCGCTTGGAAGCGGTATGTTCGCCGTCGATCTCGCTTGCGGGGGAACGTCATGTGGATGATGCAGCGACGGAGCCGGCCGTCGTGGCTCCAGTGGCGGCGGTATGTCGCCTACCGCCAGGCCAAACGCGACGCGGTTGCAGCGTCTGCGGCCGCCGTGCAGCTGGAAGACACACACACAACGCAATTGCGCGTGTGGCGGATGTGGCGGCACGCCACCGACGTGGAACATGCAATCCAACGGCAAGACGCTTGGCGGACGCGGCGCCGCCTCCGTCAAAGTTGGACTGCGTGGCTCGACCACAAAGTCGTCCGCCGAGACCGCCGCCACCACGCCGTCATGGCACTGCATCTCTTCCTGCATTTGAAATGGCGGCAATGGAAGCGCGGGTTCGAGTTGCGGCGCCACCGATCGCTCCAAGCTCAGTACATGTTGCAATGGCGCACCAAGCGGCGTTTGCATGCTTGGCACCGACGCACCCGCGAGCTCATGTCCCTCGACTGCCGTTGCGTCACATGGACCAATGGCATGACCTTGGAGATCCTGCGGCACCTGTGGCGGCGATGGCGGCAGCATCATGACGATCGACGGCGACATTGTGCCCTCATCCTCGTCGCAAGGACGCGGCGCTTGGCGCGGCGATGGCGGGACTGGGTCCATGGCATCACAATCCACGTACAACGCCACACTTTATCGTCGAATTTACCCGGTTTTGGCGTAGAAACACCAACGACACCGCCAATTGGTCGCTGAGAGCCATTACGAGCTAGCGCTGCGGGCGACGGGGTTTCATCGATGGCGCGGCCGGCTCGCACTCGTCCGCGACCAACTCCGCTTTGGCGAGGTGCGTCATTTGTGAAGCCGCACATGATTGGACCACGTATTGTGATCATAGAAAGTCCACCGCCACACGATGCTGGCCTCGGCATGGCGCGCCTTCCACGCGCTTCTCGCACGCCGCGACGCGCAGTGCCACGTCATGGCGGCGTTTCGCGGCCGACAAGCCCTGGCTCAGTGGTGCGACCGGGTGACGACCAAGCAACGCGTGCGACAACACGAACGCACGACGAAGCTATCGCTCGTTCGGCAGCGCACGCACCGTCTCTGGATTGCGTGGCGCTGTGCATTTGCCATCCGGCAACAAGAACACATTGTCGATGGTGTCTACGCCCATCGACTTGTCCATACGTGCGTGCGGCACTGGAAACAGTTTCTCGACCACGAGCAAGCCATTCGAGTGCGACGACTCGCCAGTCTAAACGAGCAACGCACGCGACTCGTCCGCGACGTCTGGGCAGCGTGGAAACAATTTCGAGTCCAGCAAGAGGTACACTGATGGCGATCGATCGTCCACCAGCACATGTGTAGTGGACGCGACGATGTGTGGCAGCGGTGCGGCGCCGCCACGACAGTGCTCTCCTTGGCCATGTACTCTCTCAGTTGGCGCTGTACACGCGCTGGCAGCAGCGGCAGCGCTACTGCATGCAGCAAGCCACCGCGCACTACGCGACGTTCAAATTCACCCGCCGCGTGCCGCTCGCCCTGTATGCATGGCGCGCGGTGGTCGACGACGCGCACGCACTCGAAGCGCTCTGGACGAACCAAGTGCGGGAGATGCACCGCCACTACACGCGCAAGATGGTCCTGCGGCACTGGCACCACGTGGCACAGCGCCAACGACTCGCACAACGCGTCTACCACGCGCGGCAGGACTTGTGGGTCGCGCGGCGGCTGCGCGCGTGGCGGCGATATGTTCGTGACCAGCAAACCATCCGCGCGTCCGTGCACATGTTGGCGTCGGAGCGGCAACGACGCCGAGTCTGCTGCGCGTGGAACGCCTGGCGCAACCTCGCCGCGCAGACGACCGCTGCGAGGGCCGAATGCGAGAGCCAGTACATGCGACGACGGCTCGTCGGCCTCCTCACGTGCTTTGTCACGTGGGTGCAGCGGTACCGCCATCGAAAATGGCTCTGGCGGCACGCGGTGCCCTTTCGCACCGAGAGTTTGCACCGCCAGACGGCCGCGCTGTGGCACCGGTGGCGGGAGGTTGGAGACGGCTGTCGTCGTTGGATTGTAACAATCCCACGACATAGGTGTTTGCCGGGCGACAAGCGCAACACGCACGTCTTGCGTCGATGATCCGAAAGCAAGAGCGACGAACCTTGCTGGCCCATTTGGTTGCGTGGCGCCGCCATACGTGGCTTCACCAGCAGGTTTGTCCCACTTTGTCCCATAATCAACGACCTCGCGAATAGACGACGATCTTCCAACACCGCCAACACGAGACCATGAAACGCACGCACTTTTTGGCGTGGGCGTACCTCCTCGTCCGCCGCCGGTACATCCAAGAGGCCACGCGCGCGCACTTGGTCGCGCGCGCGCGCTTCGGCCTCCGGCAGGTGCGTTCGCCCAGCCAACACACAACCCACATGCGATTAGGGCGTGCGGCAGTGGCGGTGGCACTTGGAGCGCGCGCGCGTCGTGCAAACGTGGCAGGTCGAGACGTGGCGCACCCACGCCGTGAAGCGATGGTACGACACGTGGCGTGCGCACTTTCAAAAGCGACGGCTGGATGTCCAAGGCCTACGCCAGCAACGATTGGCTACGCTTCGCCAGCGATGGCTGAAATGGAAAGTCATGGTGGACGTGCGATGCCAAGACCGTCAGGCCCTGGTTGACGCACGGACATGGCACTGCTCTCGCTTGCAGTGCGCCGTGTTTTGGGCCTGGCATCGATACTTTGTGGCGCGCCAACTTCAAAGGCAGACGTGTCACCGCGCCGACGACCACCACCGCCGCTTCCATCTACGCGCAAGTGTGGCCAAGCTTTACGACCAATGGTATCTCCATCGCCTCTTGCTCTCGGTGGACCATCAATCCATCACCAAGCACTTTCGGGCCTGGGCTGGGCACGTGACAATCACAATGCACTTGCGGAATCGAGCGGCATCGTTCGAGACGAACATGCAACGGTGGACACGACGGCTGGGCGTGCGCCGATGGCGCGAACGAACGATCGAGACAAGGAGACAACGACTGGCTATTCGACAAGGCCAGCGACACAACGATCGCCACGTGCTCGCAATGACGTGGCGACGATGGCGCGATCGAGCGGTATGTGGAACCACATTGCCATCACCAGCACGGACGGAAATGGGGTTGTAGGATATTCAATGTCCATCAGGGCAAGCAATCAGTCCAACAACTCTGCAAATACAACACGGTCTCTCCCAGTGGAAACGCTTTCATGCACGCCAGCATCTCCACAAGTCCATGACACGCATGGCGTCACAGCACTCTCGGAAGCGACGATTGGGCAGTCTGTGGCGCAGCTGGGCGGCATTCGTGGCCATGCAGCACAAGGCCAAGCAAATCGTCACGCGTCGACGGCGGCAGTGGCTCTCTCAATGGAGGCACATCGTCCTGGCCAACGCACTTGGCCGTCTCCGTGATCGGAATCGGCTACGGCTGGTGCTCCATCGATGGGCCCACGTCCAGCACGTGCAGTTTCAAGCCCGACTCGGACTCTTTCGACTCCTCGAGCGCCTTGCGTTGACCAAAGGTAGGTGCAAATTTTATTGCTGCGCGTCGTCTGTGACACGGCGTCTAGTCGTGCGGGCATGGCGAGACCACCTCGACACCGAAACGATCGTCCGGCACGCCGTCGCGCGCCGCCACCACCAACTCGTGGCCACGACCTTTCACGCGTGGTATCGGTCATTGACGCTCGCGGTCCTTGGACGTTACCACGCGACGCAGCGACGTCGCCGACTCCTCGGCCAGCTACTGCGCCGCTGGTCCCAAGCCACCGCGTGCTTGCGCAAGCAGCGGGCCAAGCGAACCCGCGTGTGCCAAATCGTGCTGGCGACGTGGTTTGCCTTCACGTACGTCGCGCAAGCAACGGCGGGGATGCGCCGGCGACGCGACGACCGCGTGGCGCTCGCGTGCGTCGTCCGGTGGAAGCAGCGAGTGTACGTGGCCCAGTACGTCCGGTTGGCGCGGCGCAAGCGGATGCGGCGGCTTTGGCAGCGCTGGTGCGCCTACGTGGGTCGGCGGCGCGAGAAAACTCGCGTATTTGACCAACTCTGGGGCGTGCTGCAGAACGAACGTGCGACACAACACGAACAACGATCGCGCGCCTACGAACAGACGAAACGGATGCAGCAAGAACTGCGTGAGACGCGGACGGGCTTGCGACGCATCGTACAAGCGTGGCAGGATGTCACCCGCGCGAGCGAACTCGTGTGCGCGAAAACTATTCAATCGTTGCGTCGAGACGACATCGAAGGTCGTCCAGGGTGGAAAAAGAGTTGATTTACGGCGTTCCTGTATGGTTTGCGTCGAGGCAAGTTGGAGTCCTCGATGTCTCTGCGCTTCACGTTTGGACGATTCTCGCATGTGGAGTTCGACGCGACACCGCAACGCATGGGATTGCATCTTGCCGATTGCCACTACACCACTAGCCCCTAACCCCATAACCCCCAAAACACCTCAACCGTCAAACCTTCGGAAGAGACCGACTGCGATGACAGCAAAGAGGGGCCCGTGATGTAGTACGGACTTTCCATGCCAGTGCCCCAGATCGCGATGGACATGACGTTGGCCCAATACGTCCAGGACGTACTGGGCCAACGTCATGTATCAGCGGTGCCGACAGGCGTGGCGCACTTGAGACCACGATTGCACGGCAAGCCCACAAAGCCCCCACACTTTGCCCCCAACGTGCCCTGGGGAAGCTTCACGCACACGCCTTGGTTGCCGTCCTTGTTGAGTTGGCAGCGCGAGCCAGGGAGGCACGGCGTTCTAATATTGCCACCGCAGCCGGCGCCGGTCAGGCCGCCCTGCATGGGCACACACGAGCCCAACGCGTCGGGGGTCGACGAGTTGATGCGGCACTCGAAGCCCACGCCGCAAGGGATGCCAGCAAAGCCCCCGCAGTCGCTGCCTGCAGGAGACGGCGGGGATTGGGCGAGCGACGAGGTCGTCATGGCAGCAAAGGTGACGAGGGCAGCAAGGATGGAAATGATTTGCATGTTGATCGAAGGGGAATTGAAAAGTGAGAAGAAACGACGAGATCTCAACACTCATTCGGTGTCGGCATACAAGAGGACCCACAATGCGCCGTGGAGGTGGAGCAATCTAGGTGCACTCGTCCTTCCCGCAGCTTTGGAACAAGTGGCGTTGCTAGTTGGTAGCTGCGACATCTCGTCACCTTCATGTATTCTCGGCAACTGCCACGACCACGTCATCCCGGTATCGTGAACGTGGACCTCGTATGGGACACCTTTGTCCACAATTTCGCACAAATCATTCTTGAGAATGTCGCTCGTTGGAGTTGCGTGGCGGCTAGCATGACAAGTTCTTCCTACCTCAAGTATTTGGCGATAGTCTCGAAAGTTGCCTCAGCGAGCATCTGCGTGTCTCCGCGTTCTACTGGGCGGCGGGAAGCCTGTGCGCCTTGGGCAAAGCCCATCATATCCCGGAGGAATTGATCCAGTGGCTACTCGCATGCCAACACTCCGACGGCGACTTCGGCGGGAACGTCGGACATGACCGTCACCTGCTCTACACCTGCCATGCCGTGCTTTCCCTCGTCATGCTTGGAAAGGAAGACCAAATTATACGCTCAAGAAACCGCGGACTTTGTCGTGTCTCTACAAGAGCCCGACGGGTCTTTTGTCGGCGACATCCACGGTGAAGTCGACACCAAGTTTACGTATTGTGCATTGAGCGGGGCTCAAGATTCTCAAGCAAGAGCACCGCATCGACATGGACGCCGCGATGGCGTTCATCAAGACATGCCGGAATTTCAATTTCGGTTATGGCAACATTCCTGGATGCGAGTCGCACAGCGGCCACATCTTCACCGCCGTCGGTGCACTCTTCATGGGCCAGCAGTTCGACAAGGTAGGCCATGGCTTTGTCCCCTTGCACTGACTCGTCCTTAGTACGTTGACGTGGACGTGCTCGGGAGGTGGCTCTGCGAGCGCCAACGCGATTCCTGGGGGCTCAACGGCCGCCCGGAAAAGCAAGCCGACATTTGCAACAGCTCGTGGAACATTTCGTGCCTCGTCATGATGGGAAGGTTGATATCATGCCCAACACATTGACGACGACGACGTCAGGGAAACTGCATTGGATCAACAAGGACAAGCTGATTCAATTCATTTTGACAAGGACGGCACGCGCAAGAGTAAACCTACGTGCTCTCCCCCATCGACTTCTCGAAGAACCTTTTCGTGTACGCACAACCTATCGAGAGAAGAAGAAATAGTACGAGGCCATCTTGTGTGATTGCTGCATCATTTTCAAGAGTGCGAAAAAGATCATCTTCACATGTATGCACGATTTTCTCCAATTTGCAGCATTCATTTCTCGCTCCACGGTGTTCATGCACAAATTCCAACACAGAATTAGACAAGCACAAGAGCAATGGGGTAGTACCGATACTGCGAAATTCGAGAAAATCGGGCATGCATGTGCAGATGTGATATTCACATATTTGACATTTTCTTATCCTCCCATTGGACAGATCCTTTCGATCCTTTTGAATCTTTTCAAGATGGCCCTGTGTCTCGGACGTCGCATCTGCGGCGCGACGGTGTTACGGACTCAAGGAAAGAAGCGGTGTGTGCCCCCAGGAAGGGTGCCAAGAGGCTGATTGTTCTTTTTGTTGTGTCGTTTGGATGACACTGAAGTTTTCTCCTAATTTATCGTGATGACGGTTGATGCCATCGAGAACATACATCCGATACTGTATGCCCCTTGGTTCATTTGTCGTTCCTTTAGCTCACATATACGCTTCTGCGGAGTACAACATCCACATGGATAACACCAACGTTCGTGTGGAATTATAGTGCCTGTCGAGTCTCGACAGGCACTATAATTCAACAATCAATCCCCTTCCCCATTCTCATAGTCAAACGCGGCTGAGAAGCTTGAGTAGGGCCATGCCCGAGTTGAAAGACACCGTGCCTCAAATGTAAACGATGCCATAGTAATGTACGGAAGGAAAGGCGGCTTGAGCTACGTGATCAGCGGCAGCTAGTACAGAGTACACATGAAACTGCACACTCTCTTCCGGCGTCTGCGTGTGCGGGCCACTTTAAAGTTGGACGACCAGCGAACACGCTTGGTTGAGCGTCGGTGTGCGCGTGACAATCATTTCCGTGTCGAGCAATGGCGGGTCCAAGCACAGGCTTTGCGGTAGAGTATCGAGGTTGGGTCGGTGTTGTCGACCTTGACGACGTCGGAAGGGCCGGCTGAGGTCAAGGTCAGGAACGTCCCGGTGGCCCGCGGCGACGACTTTGACAGGAGATGACGTCGTTAGTCCTTGTCAAACACGCCACCATATAGATTTTGTGACGTAGTTTCACAGTTGCTTCCATCTCGCCCATGTCCGACGTTGAGCAGAGGAAAAGGCGGAGCGCCTTGTGCGGCTGGAGCACTTCAATTTGCCATGATTCGTTCCATATATTTTAGTGTCCATGTCGTTTTTCAAGTGGTAGAGCATCCGGCGGCAGGCTGTCGGAACCGACACCTCGTCGTTGTACGCGACGTGGAGACTACAAACAAGGCTGTTTCGTTGTACGTACGCCCTGCGACCAAGAGCCCAATGTCCGTCACATTGAAATACTGGCGGAGGCAGAGGTTGCCAGGAACCTCGATGACATGCGTGGGCGTGGCAAAGGGAATGACGAGCGCGTTGGTTTCAACAAAGCCAACAACCCGCGTAGCTTGAGTGGCGTCGAGTTGCCATGGAGTCCGCAGGGTGGCTGGAGGCTTTGGATGTGCCACGTCAGCGGATCGTACGAGTGCAGCATGCATGCGTTGGAGAAACAAATGTCTTTGATTGCGAGCCACGTGGCGATTGGGTCTTTCGCGGCAAAGGCTGACACCCTGCATGCGAGGTCGTAGATCTGCCCAGCTTCGAGTGCCGTCACGTTGAATGGCGTGACTTTGGTCACTTTGTAGCTTGCCCGCACCGAGAAGCTGTGTTGGACTCGGTCTTCGGGACAATTACTGTGGGGCTCTCCACGCCATGCACAAGCGCCTTGAAGGGATGGTACGTGTCGTTGAGATGGGCAGTCAAGAGTGTCAGGCCAGGCATCCAGTCGGTGGCCTCGCACGACTTCGTCTTGTCGACATCGATCGTCGTCTACACCACCATGAGACATCGACATGAGAGATCCAAGAAATTCTACCTCGGCGGTCCACCCCGTGTCCACGCGACGACGTACCACGATCGTCACGTGTGCAGTTTTCAAAAGCTTGTTTGCGATGGCCACGGCAATGGAATGCCATAGGCGGGGTTTCTTATCGTCGTCGCGCATGACTGGAGGTGGTCGATCGACTGTGGT